>CAKAOI010047628.1:727-11909 GCA_916701655.1 Sebastiscus albofasciatus
TATGTATGTATTTATCATTATTATCATCATCATTTCTATTATCATTTTTTTATTTTATATTATTAGAATTTTCATGCTCGAGAGTTCTTCGTGTTCATGTGGTGTCAATTTTGTCCATGTAGTTTCTGTTCATTGTGCATCTCTAAAAATCTATAAAAAAAAGAGAATTATAAAATAAAAAGTTCTCCAAAATGAGCCTTTTATTATTCATTTTGTTATTATCAAACTTTATCATCAGTCCAGGAAGGGTGACATTAGACATTAATTAGGTTGTGTTTCTCTAAAACTGTTGTGGCTCGTGTCAGACAACTGATGAACAACTTCCAAGAAAAACAGAAACATAAATTATTATCTTGTGGTTTGTTCGCACGTCACACATCTCCCTTGATCCTGTGCTCTGAGTGGTTCTGGCAGGACAGTATGTTTTGATTGTAACATCTGAGTTATCGGAAATCCATGTCTGTCACTCCCCTACTCAGGTTAACCTGTCGTTTATCTCAACAGGCAGCCTGCATTTGCTTGGAAACGGTCTGAGACAACCTCTCGCAAGCGGTCTGGGATCGGCACCAGAGTTTGATTAAAACAGACTAAACGTCGGCTTGTGAAAGCACCCTTTAGAGAGTCAACCACTGTTAATAGCTGTCTGTAAGATGCACCAGTTAGAGATAATGTTTGGTTTATTAGGTTTAAGGCAAAATAAATTTTACTAGACCCTGTTCATTTAATAAATTGGGGGTGTGGGTTGGTCAATAAACAGCATTTTCAAAATGAATTCAAGACAATGAGATGTGTTTAAAAGTCTTACATGTCTCTCTATGGTGCTGTCATCCACACTGTCAGAGCTGGAGGAGTGCTCACTGTGAATAGCTCGGGTTTTCTGATGAGAAATAAGAAATGGATGGAAGAAAAACAAACGTTTTTTTTTAAAAAAGAAAGAGTGAGATAAGTATCAACGTCAAAAGAGCAAATTAATCGTGATCCAAGTATTGTTTCTGGCATCTTATAGCTATGATAAACTGTCTGGGCACTACATGAGGAGTTAGGCGTGCAAAAGCTCAAAGTGACACATCAAAAATGAATTCAAGCATCTTCATAAACATGGTATGTGCATCTGGGGCATCTCGGAACTCATTTGACCTTCTGCGTTCCTTCCAAACAACACTGTACCCGTAACCCGTACCTGCGTCCTGAATGAGGAAGCTGCGTCGGGAGCCGCGCCATCTGTCTGACATTCTTCATTCGGCGCCTGCGTCACATCAAAAGAGGGGGTCAAACAAAACCAACCAGCTGGTAATCTCCTGAAAGTCAGGTTTTTTTTCTGAGCGAAACCAAATCTTAAACTGACAAAGTTAAGAGGTTAATCCTGTGTACAGTACCTGAGTGTTGGACTTAAAGGGGTTTACTTTCTGCATCATCCCTTTGAACACCCCAGGGTTCTGAAATAAACACGATAAATACACAAATACAGAAAAAAAAAGGCGGTGAAGTAAATATTATCTATGACATTCAGTTATATATGATAAAGCAGAAGCTGTAAAAAAAAATAATCTCGCTATATCTGTGTAGGTAATATTCAGGAAGTGGACAAAAAGTTAAAAAAAAAAGACAAAGAAAAGCTCAAAGTTAAGATCACTAAAGTCTTTTCTTTGGCACCACCTAGTGGTCAGCGCTGGAGGAAGTATTCATATCCTTTACTTAAAGTTGCAGTCAGTAACTTTGAGCAAATATGATAAGAAGTTATTTTTTATAAAACTGTCACAAAATCATGTTCCTCTGTGTCCTCCTAATTTGGTATTTGTAAGATTTCACTGGCAGGAGGAAAACAATAAATCAGAGGAGACCGATCCTTAAGAGACTCCTCTGCTCCGACTGGTTGTTTTTGTTCGGGGGAAATCTTGCAAATGTCATTAGGAGGACACAGAGGAACATGATTTTTTTCACAGATTATCTATTTTCATGCTCTACTGTCAGGATATAGGGACCGTTTTCTGAAAATAACAAGTAAAAGTCCTGCATTGAAAAGGTTACTGAAATTAAAGTATAATCAGGAAAACATACTTTAAGTATTCAGAGTAAAAGTAGCCTAATTGGCAGAAATATGGTCACTGTAACTATTGTATATTAGATTATTTTTACTCCCGCATCAAGGACTGCGATTTTTACCTCATGAAATTATTTTCATGAGGTAAAAATTCGGAAAATAGTGAGAAATGCCATCACAATTCCCCAAAGTGACGCCTTCACCATGCTTGTTTTGTCGTACAAAATTACAAATTATTAAAATAATTAAAAGGAAAAAAAACAGCAAATTTGTGAAGCTGGAACCATGAAATGTTTTTCCATGAAGAATAACTTATTATTTTTTTTTTAATCAAAATAGTTGCCAATTAATCAGCTAATCGACTCAATGATTCAGCCGTACTGTTGGGTATTTTAATTTATGACAAAACATCCTATTTTATAACCTCTTCATATGTTTTTGTATGCAAAAACTTAATTTGTAAAGTAACTTAAAAGCTGTCAAATGATTGTAGTGGAGTAAAAAAGTACAATAGTTCCCTCTGACATGTAGTGGAGTAGAAGTAGAAAGGCTGTTTTCTCTGTTGCCATTATAAAATACGATTGATTTTTTATAGAAGCAAGCACAGATAAATAGAGCTCACACTCGCTCTCACACGCTCAGACTCCATTTTAGGCAATGTGATGTGCATAAAATGTTAACATGTTACTTTTATTTTGCTCAACACCTACGTGATCAGCTAAAAAAAAAAAAAAAAAAAAGGCTTTACGGGGGTGTGCTTATTAACTGCTTAACAGATGTACCTGCTTCTCTGGCGCGTTTTTATTGTCCGATAAGCTTCCACTGCTGGAGGAGAGGTCACCGTGTAGAGGCTGGTTATCCTGGTACGACCAGACACAAAAACATAACAAAAGCAAACTGAGCATGTGAAAGCAGATAGCATGCAGCGAGCACAGCTGATAAGAAATTTCTCTCTCTCAAACATCCATTTAGCGTCACGATCAGTATCATAACTGGTACCTTTGGCTGGGAGGATTTGAATGGGTTGACTTTCTGCATCATTCCTGTGATCACCCATGGATTCTAAATGATAAATACATTAAATGGACAATTTTAGTCTATTTCCAATTCAGTAGATCGAGCAGAGCGGAGCAGATCATGTGTACCTGTTTGCCTGGAAGTTCCTCTCCCGTCTCTGATGGATCTTCAGAATCGCTTTGAGGATCGCTCTTTGGCACCTGCAGCCAAGAGGAGACAGTCGGGGGAGAAATAAAACCTCATTTGTTGCGCTACTGTGTGACCTTGAATTGCATCTGATTATAAAAAGGACTTGCAGGTGATCTCATGTTAAAATATACAGATACCTGTGTGGAAGACTTGAACGGGTTGACTTTCTGCATCACCCCTTTCAACCCACCAGGGTTCTGAAAACACAACCACACCCGTCATCCTGTACTCCAGCAAGTAAAATATACATTGGTATATACAGACTGAAAATTTAAATATGCCATTACTGGGGAAATTTTTGTACTACTCCATCTTTTTTATTTACATTCAGTGTTTAGAGGAGTTAAATCTGACTTCATCCCTATTTCGTAAATGTCCACGTAAATATAAAACAAGAGTTTGTGTTTCAAATTAAAGGTCCCATATTATGCTGATTTTCAGGTTCATACTTTTATGTTTCTACTAGAACATGTTTCCTAAAAACCTGATTATTGGTCATTGGTCATTTTTTAGTGAGTCTAAAAACATGAAGACTCTGGATAAGGGATAATAATCATCTTAAATTATCATCTTCCACCCACCTGAGTAGAGTCTGAAACCCCTCCCTTTTCCAGAGACTCCGAAGACAGCGCTTTAGAGACCTGCGTGAGAAAACCAGCCGGGTGGACGCCTTATTGTCCGACACATAATCATCATTGCTATCGTTACCATTATCACTGTCACATGCACACAATGCTGCGGTTACCTGGGAGGTAGACTTGAATGGGTTGACCTTCTGCATGACCCCTCGCAGCACGCCAGGGTTCTGAAATACAAGTTTCAAATATTTCAGAAACTGATGCACTCAACTTATGATATCTTATAGTTGTATAAAACAAATTTACAACTGGGACACTGACTGAAGGAAGGTAATCACTTAGTGTGAATAAATAACAGTTAGAACCACTAAAGCCCCATTTACACTTGTCATTTCTCGTGTCTTAAATCCAGATTAAATCCAGGTGAGATTTAAGACACTTTCATTCATACTTTGTAGGCCTTTCACAGTAACTACTTTGTTGGACAATATACACTCACCGGCCACTTTATTAGGTACAAGGTGTACCTAATAAAGTGGCCGGTGCTAGTACTGGATGGTCTTCTGCTGCTGTAGCCCATCTGCTTCAAGGTTGGACGTGTTGTGCGTTCAGAGATGGTATTCTGCATACCTTGGCTGTAACGAGTGGTTATTTGAGTTACTGTTGCCTTTCTATCATCTCCAACCACTCTGCCCATTCTCCTCTGACCTCTGACATCACAACAGGGCATTTTCATCCACACAACTGCCGCTCACTGGATATTTTCTCTTTTTCGGACCATTCTCTGTAGAGATGGTTGTGCGTGAAAATCCCAGTAGATCAGCAGTTTAATACTCAGACCAGCCCGTCTGGCACCAACAACCATGCCACGTTCAAAATCACTTAAATCCCCTTTCTTCCCCATTCTGATGCTCGGTTTGAACTTCATCAAGTCGTCTTCACCACCTCTAGATGCCTAAATGCATTGAGTTACTGCCATGTGATTGGCTGATTAGCTATTTGTGTTAACAAGCAATTGAACAGGTGTGCCTAATAAAGTGGCCGGTGAGTGTATAGTCCCAGAAATAATTGCGATAAACAACATTATTGTCATTTTATGCCATTGATATAATTATAATAATAATAATAATTATTTAAAAACTGCAGGAGGCGCGTAGAGGCTGATTGGCCATAAATGCCAGAAGAAGTACAACTTCTGCACTTACACAACTAACACAAACGTTATCTTTCAGGCAATAAGTGGCTTCATGACAATTATACCCCGATGTAAGAAGCATGCAGGTCACCCATCTGTACCGTACAGTGATGGATATGATACATGATATTTGAGTTCTTCTCACCTGTGTGGAGTCTGTTCCCTGTTCTAGTGACTCTGAGGAAGCAGCTTTGCTGACTGCGGAGGGGGCCTGAATAAAGAACGGAGAAGTTTAATCATATTCTACATTAAAGTAGTCAAAGTTAATAAAACTAATGTTGTCATGTTTTACCTGTGAGGTAGACTTGAACGGGTTGACCTTGTTCATAACTCCCATCACCCCCGTTCTCTGATGTTTATACCAAATACACACATTAATTATGACAACATCAATGAACCAGGAAAGAAAAAAAATAGGTCAGGTCAAGTGTGTCAAGAGGAAAGAAGAGAAGATATTACAAATGTTTGTCTCACCTTGGTTTTTGGGTTAAGCTCGCTTGTGACCTCACTGTTGGCGGTCATTCCTTCATCTGGCCGGTTCAGGCTGTGCTGGATGGGGTTGTCTATATCCTGGTGATGAATGAAGGCCTCAATTAATGGAAAAAAAACACATGTAAACAAACAAAATATACTCTCCATACCTCCTTGCTGGGTCTGGGTGGAACCACTGGAGTTGGGGCTGTTGAGCCTTTATCCCTTCTGAATATATTCATGCTGTAATACATGATGTATAAATATTAGGAGGCAAAAAAAACATAGCCCCAAATAAATAGAAACTCTGACGGCCACATAGACCATGCTATTGTGGCTGTGGATTCATCACTTGACATGACTGTCTGAGTCTATAATAATGACAATGACAATAATGACAATAATGACAATAATAATAATAATAATAATAATAATAATAATAATAATAAATGCTCATTAATATTTAATCATGAAATTTAATTACTGCTGAAAAACAAAATATTGAAATTTAAATACAATTTTAAAATTTTACTTTGAAAATCATGTATATATAAAATTAGGTTTTAAAGGTTATATTGATGATAACATTTTATGTAAACAATATTTATATGTAAATGAAAAAATACATGTATAAATATTAGGAGGCAAAAAAACATGGCCCCAAATAAATAGAAACTCTGACAGTCACATAGGCCATGCTATTGTGCTTTTATTTCCAGCACAATAGTACTATTGTGCTAAAAAGACACGTGTTTTAAAGCCCTCATCAGCTGCCAAGGTCGTGGCTGTGCATTAACTCCATTCAAATATTTGACAATTTAAGGTTTTATGTACAACAGGTAAACTTGCAAAACTCGTTAAATAGGAGTTGAATGCTTTTATGAAAACTTGTGTTTTACTGACAAAATCGGCTAAATCACACCCACCATACAGCGCATTTTTCCAGTAGTATTTCAACTTTATTTATGTCACATGACGCGTCTGCTAGCGCACCGCCCACACATTGAAACCGCCTGAAATCTGAGCAAGCCAGTTAGAAAAGTCACGATATATTGGTACAAGAGATTCTTTTGGTGAACAAAAACTCAGCCGAATTAAACAATATGTCCAACTTAGTGGTAATATGTCTTTCAATCGAGATTATACAACGTGTAAATTAGCAATAAGAAAGCAAACGCTTAAATTGGAAGAAATTTGATCGCAGTTTTGCCTGGTGGCGTTCTCACACAAAAGAAGGTCACATGCAGTTTCCAAGCGGAATGTTTGACAACACAAAACAATGAAATGAGCAGGTTGCCTACCTCGGTGTTGCGACAGAAACACAAAACAACAAAATGACAATAAAAACGCTGAGTTGTTAAGCAACAGAGAGGTAAAGGAGTTTAAAAAGTTACAGCAACAAACAGTCCTTCACTTCCCCGTCATACAGGAGAGAAGTCAAACCGGTTTAACAAAACACTGAGGCGGATCTCAGAAGAGTTAAGTTACCTGCAAGGTATTTTCCTGCTCTGATTTCAGGGGAAAGATAAGAGTTTAAAAGGCGAACAATGAACAGTTAAAGGAGTGACAGTACTCCCTCCACACACACTAAAAGTTGTGGATAGTTAGTGAAAAGAGCGCATGTCCATGAGACTCATTCAAATCACCTGTGTTACCTGAACAGAGGGAGGCGCGATGTCACTCCTCCAGGACCCAAAAACAAATACCTCAGGGTTAAAAAATTAAGCTTTAAAGGTTATATTGATGATAGCATTTTATGTAGACAATATTAATATGTAAATATGTATAAATGTTAATACAAAATAATAATCAATAATAATTCATTAAAATTGTATGTAGACAATATTTATATGTAAATATGTAGAAATGTGAATACAATACAAATAATAATAACAATAATAATAATAATAATAATTAATTAATGTATGTAGACAATATTTATATGTAAATATGTAGAAATGTGAATACAATAATAATAATAATTAATAATAATAATAATAATTAATCAACGATGTTATGTAGACAATATTTATATGTAAATATGTAGAAATGTGAATACAATACAAATAATTAAACAAATTATAATAATAATAATAATAATAATAAAACATCCACAGTTTTTAGAAAGGTGCCAAATAAAAGTATGGCTTTTCCTCAAAAAAATTATGATTGTGAATTAATCATTTTAAAAATGGTGGCGGGTCCAAAATGAATGATTTGTTTATCTCTGGGGAAGATATTTGACTTTTACTCTAGGCTACCACGAAAGATTCATCACTTGACATGACTGTCTGAGTCTGTAATAATGCTAATAATAATAATGCAAATCATATATGTTACTTAATATTTAATATTTAATTTAATTACTGCCGAAGACAAAACATTGAAATTTAAATAAAAATTTTACTTTGAAAATCAGAAATATATTTGTCTATTGTGGTTTGAACCCCCCTCTTTGAATTTTTATTTTTTTCTTAAAGGCACAATTGATAACATTCAACCACTAGATGTCGCATTCTCCCTCCCTCCCCCGTTCCATTGCATTTAGTTCACAACAAATGGTTGCCGTTCGTTGCATATTTGTCGAGTGGGTTGAGACTTAAGGGGGTGGGGGTGGAAGTAACAAAAATGAAGTGATCAAAATGGAGGAGATGAAAATGCATGTGAAATGAAAAATGGATCAGGTGATTTGATTAATTTAAAGCCAATTTCACTAAAACAGCTTTGATATGATGAAAACAGAGCCACGTTTCATCATTTTCATTCATCATTCACAACATAAAATCATATATGCTACTTAATATTTATTCAGTAGCTGATTCGCATTATTAGAGCTCACATTTGCTTTCACAAAAGAGCCTTCAACATTCCTTAATGTATTTAGATCTGGGAATAGTTTGAATTACAGGGTAAACAACACAATAGCAATGTATGTATGCAACATAAACTGTCATTTCTCCTCTTTCTACACATACAAGAAGGCTAGGAGCGTCACCCAAGGTCAAAATAAGCACACAGGGCATGTTGGCAAACAGTCTTTATTCAAAGATCCAGTGTTACACTAAAATATCCGGATACATTAAAATAACAAATTTTACAGATTCATTCCATTCAGGTTAAAATAATGCATGAAGATGCACTGACAAAATAAAGGCAGCTTTATCCAGTAAGACCGAAAGTGGACACTAAAAATTTGGCAATTAAAAACATACAGTAATAAAAGTCCTCATGTAATCACAACATACTAATAGGCCGGCTTAAGGTATAGACCATGTAGGCAGTCGCCTAGGGCGCCTCCTTCTGGGAAGCGTTGGTCGCCTTCTAAAAAAAAAAAAAAAATGCTGGTGGGCTCCCTTCCTCATTTTCTGTATTGAGGTTAACAAATGAACAAATAAATAAAGAACAAACAGAAAGAATACACTTTTCACACCTGTAACTGTTGTTGTAGTGAAACTGACTAAACACTTTTAAGCCAACAATATCAGGGACTAATTGCTTATTTCTATTGTAATAAATAGTTATTTATGAAAATAAAAATCTTTATTTTTATTTTCATAAATAAAAAAAATAAAATATATAGTCTTAAAACCAATGTTCATCCAATTGGAATCTGTATAAAGCTCAAATACAGGTTTTGTGCAATAATTTTACATGGTAACACAATTTAAATGCAGAAATAATTTACTAATAGATCTGCAACAACAAGCTGTGATTCAGCTGTGACTGTAACTGGTGCACCAGCAACCTACCGCTTCAACAGCACATGACTTTTCTGTTATTTTTGTCTGCAGAGTTTCCTCTTTTTTGAGTCTCATACATTCTCAACTACTATCATTTGTTTGATTATACTGATATCTGATACAGGGATTGGACAAAATAATAGGAACTTAAAATTCAATACAATAGCACTTTACTTTTTATTGAAACTGTGTCAGAGAGGTGTTATTGACCTCATACATTTTATTGTGAGGTGCCCCTGTTCATAATCAAAGTGAACGATTAAAAAGAAAATCAGTTCAAATGTGTAAATAAAGCCATAATATAAATGAAATAAAGCCATGTGACCACAAAGCTACATTACATACACCTTATATTTAAACCTTTTAACCACAGAACATGCAATGCTCAAAGAAGTGTGCCAGTTTCCCAGTTATTTTGACCAGTCCCTGTGTGTACAGTAAATATTTTACAATATAATACAAATAGAGTGTTGCAGGAATGAGTCCTAAAACCCGGAAATTAATTAGCATTTTAGCACTTTCAGTCCCCTCATCTCAAAGTCAATGTTTTGGGGGGTTTGGTTAGATGTTTAGATAGTTTTGTTTTACTACATAAAATCAGTCAGTAAATTTCAATGGCTTTTTACTTCTGGTGATTGCAGTCACATTTCAAAAATCATAAAAGCGGTGTTCATTTGTGGAGATTATAGTAAGTATCAGTATAAGTATAAGTATCATAAGTAAGTATCTGTTTTCATCATATCAAAGCTATATCTTTTCACAGAGCTTATTTTCTGCAATAATCCAAAACCCAATGGAAAAATCCCATTGGCTTTTTGGCGAGGGAACCGGTGGCGATGCTAAGTTCCTGATTGGCCTAAAAAAACGCATCATCAGTGCACCAATCTATAGAACAAGAGTAATCTACAGCCTCAAGAGTTACCAGAGTTGGATTAACACCTACCATTATTAGCTTCACAATGGTTTTATCTGTTGCAGCACTACAGCAATTTATTGGAATATACTGTCAATTGTCTTCTTATAACTTTCGGAGTCTGCTGTTTTAAGCTTATTGATTTGTAAAAATACGGCCTTAACCACCCTTTTAATGTGTGAAACTGTCTAGTTAACAGCAGATACTGACCCCAACAGTTCTCTTGTTTAGCCAGGAGAGGGGGCTGGTGATGCTTTGAGAAACAACTACGGTCAAAGTGGCATCCTGCAGGATATTGCTCACATGTTTCCAGTGGCGTCCTGCAGCTCCTCTCTGATGGCATTGAGCTCCACTATCCCGTCATTGAGCACATTCGCCACCTCCTTTATTTCACCCACCACCTCTTTCTTGCAGCCTTTCTTCAGCTCTCGGGAGTCCTTGACGAAGTACTTGTCTATGCCTCTGAAGAGTCCTTGGACCGAGGCGAGCGACTCGTCCGTTATCTCTGTGCCTCGCATCACGGGCGAGTCCACTAGGCTGATCATCTGGACGGTCCTGCGGGTCTCCCAGTCCTTAGAGTAGTGCTGGGTGCCAGACCTGAGGAAGGGATGGCCGCGGAGTTTGTACACGCCGTGATTGACGAAGTGGAGGATCTTCCCGATGGCCTTCAGGTGACCCTCGAACTGCTGCAGGACTATCTCCACCTAGGGAGGAAGAGGGAAAGACCACAGTCTTCGGTTAACCCTAAGAGACCCACATAGGTCCATTTTTGTCTTGTGCATCATCTGAAAGCTGGGAACCTGAAGATTAATTTGAGATGTAGCTCAGCACTGTGTGTCAAGTGGTTCTAGTCATTAATCAGAAAATCATTAAAATAAATTGTATAAGTGTTTAAGGGTTTAGAACATTATGATAGAAGTATATGATGGTCATCCCCGTGCTCCCCGTGGCATGCTTTTTGCCCCAAACTGCATGTGATTATCATAAACTGGACATGTCTGTAAAGGGCATTCTCATTCATATATCTTGAGGTCTAGA
>CAKAOI010047628.1:11929-30553 GCA_916701655.1 Sebastiscus albofasciatus
ATCATCTGAAAGCTGGGAACCTGAAGATTAATTTGAGATGTAGCTCAGCACTGTGTGTCAAGTGGTTCTAGTCATTAATCAGAAAATCATTAAAATAAATTGTATAAGTGTTTAAGGGTTTAGAACATTATGATAGAAGTATATGATGGTCATCCCCATGCTCTATTATGTTTCACAAGTTGTTGCAGCAATTTTTGGGTTGATACCATTTGTTACACAGATTTTATGCTAAATTTAACCATTTTTTAACACTCGAATTGATAAATAATCAATCAATAATCCCTCTAATATACCACATTAAGACAAAAAGACCTTGAGGAACACCACGGAAAAAGCCAAAACTTTTGACATTTGAAGATTCCTGCAAGAATTGCATTTTTTCGCAATTGGATGGCGAGCACTACTGTTCTGGCAACTGGTCAGAACCCCCCTTTTTGACAATCTACCTTGGAAAGCCATCCATCCTCTGAATGTTCTGGGTCTCTAGTTTGTGGCTGCAAGGTTTCATGAGGTCATTTTATACAGGGAGGTAAAAGTTTTAAAAAAAATGGTCTCACTACAATGAAATGGCTACAATGGGGACTAACATCATCACACATGAATACAGTTGGGCTCATTGGATCCACAAGAGTCTCAGCTTTACAGTGATATCCAATTTATGTAATTCCAAGACTGTTTAGGGACCCCAGTGTGCAGAGATATTAAAACGCACCATTTTAGAATAGGCAAAAATAACACATTTGTACTGCATGCAAAAAAATGGCATGCTTTTTGCCCCAAACTGCATGTGATTATCATAAACTGGACATGTCTGTAAAGGGCATTCTCATTCATATATCTTGAGGTCTAGAGGTTAATGGACCTAGTTGAAAATCGCCATGAGTCTTTGGAGGTTTGGAGCATTAATTAACCTCCTTGCTGACAAGCTAGCATGACATGGTACCAATGGATTCCTTCGGTTTTCTACTTCCATATGCACCTTCACTCCAGCTCTAAAACTAAGCCTGCTACAGCGTCTGAAAGACAGTAAAGTCGGTCAGAATCGCCGCATTGAAATGAAAGGGAAAACGCACACCTATTCTATTGGAGGTGCTGGCTTGCCGGCAAACATATAAAAAAATGAATGGGAAAGCTGCACACGTTGCCATAGGAGACATTGCATCCATTGTAAAATTACAGCTTACCTTCTTCCGGTCGTGCATATTGTTAACGTTATCCGAGATGGCCGCAGAGGCTGAAGCGATTCCTCCAGCCGTCGCCACACCCACGCCAACAGCGGTGATTATGAGTGAGGCGCCCAAGGTAAACGGTGCCAGAGCCAAACCGGCGATGGCCGTCACGCCACCCACAGCTGTGGTGGTGCCACCGGTGATGCCGGCGATCTTGGCCTTGTGGTGGAAGTTGTTGATGTTGTCGGCGATGGCGTGGAGCGATATGACGGACTGCCAGAGGACCTCAGCTCGCTCTGTGAAGACTTTGTTGAAGAGACGCAGGCCACGATAGACCTTCTCCGCCAAGATGGAGAATGACCTGGGATTTATTTGGGAGCAGAGTTATTATGCTTGGTAAGTTCAGTAAGGAGTAAAGAAGCAGCACCTTCAAATGTGGCTCATGATACAAAAGGCCAGTTATAAATTTCACAGAGTTCAAGGTCAACTCGCTTCTTTTATGCAACCAATGATCCAAAACCAAAAGGTAGTCAGTTCAGTATATGACAAAAAACATCAAATCCTCACATTTGGGAAGCTAGAACCAGGACATGTTCGGCATTTATGCTTGATTAGATTGACTAATTGTTTCAGCACAACTTGTCCTGCTGCAATCAGTGATCTGATTCACAACAACACTTTGAGAGGAGCTAGGAACAGATCACTACTCTGTTACTTCCTCCAAATTCATAAAGAGACATACTTGGACTCGTCCTCTTTCATGACTTTGTCCTCATCGTCTGATGGCACCTCATCCCATTCTGAAATACAATCAAGCAACAGGCGTTAATGACGTTTTAAAAACGACGTTTTCAATGCAAAGTTTCTTCAATCTGTTACTTAAAATAAAAAATACTACGAGGAACTTTAATTTTGTGTTGAGAAAAACGGTAGCGTTTCCAAGCACCAGAGTCCTTTTAGAAAACCTCTCATTTTACTGCAGCAGGGTCTGATCGTCTGCCGCGCTCAGTCCTGGTTCTGGTTCTCTGGTCGAAGGCGGCAGCGAAACCGGATCCCTCTGTGGCGGGCTGGTCGCTGCTGGAGTCTGAGCTGAAGGAGTTTTGTGATGAACCTGCATGGTTTCCTCTGATTTTGCGCAGTATCCGACCCGGTGGCATCGATGACGAGCATTAAGAATAACTATATAGAAATAGCCAATATTCTTGCTGATGGTCTTGTTTACTTATGTAGGTCATATAGAGGCATCAGTATTAAACGGTGCTATTGATAACATTCAGCCACTAGATGTTGCGTTCTCCCTGCCCCTGTTCCATTGCATTTACTTCACAACAAGTCATTGCCAGACACTTAACAGCCATTTATCCGTTTTTTTTCCCACACTAACCGACGACCCAGAGATACCACGCGATACCAACGTCTTTTCACTATTGGCTCACAAGCCTTGTTAGATGTGGAAACCAAACGTCAGATATCTTCCACAGCGATACACGAAACATTAATTTTTGTCCCGCCAACATTTTTAAAGTGATTAACCTTTCACCTTTCTAAAGGCTCTGTGGATGTATTATCTGTTTGTTTGTTTTATATTCGTCTACATAAATATGTCATCAATAAGACCTTTAAGTTGAGGCTGTTTCATAATTAGTTAAAGGTTCCTCATAGTAACTTTAAAATAAGTGTGATTGTGACTCACGTTCCACAGTGTGCCACCACTCCATCAAACTGTCAGTGTCCTGTGACAGAAAACAAAAAGCATGATGTTCACACCTGAGCAATACACTGCTAGAGAAGCGTATTCACTTGCATACACAGGAAATGCATGGTGTTGAAGTGGAATATTTCAGTTTAAAGAGAAACTGACCCCGTCCTCATCCTCATCCTCCAGACCTGCTATGGCGCGCTCATCCTTCTGAGCAGCCAGCCACTCCGCCTGAATGAAAAGGGGAGGATGTGACAAAAACAAGCCAGTGAATACCAGTCTTCGATACATATTTTAACATATTCACATGGATTAGTCTTCAGAAAACGTGGCTTTATGTAAGACTAAGTCCTACACTCTGATTGGTGTGTCAGCTAGCGTGTAATGTTGCTGAACCGGCCCAGTCACATGTCAAAGGAATGTGTCCCATCAGGAACAGAAACATGGAGATAACTAAGCCAACGGTGGAAAACAACATTTAATAGTTCCTCCATTGTCAGTTGGAATAAACAAGGTGTATCTTGTATAAAGAATGCCAGATGGTCTTTTGTGCTCAATCATTGTTCAGACAAAAGAGTTTCCTTTTATTTCCTCCTATTTAATCCTGACTGTCACAACACTACAATCATTATTTAGTTAATAAGCTTCCGTGTACAATAAAAAAAAAATATAATTTGGTTTTCTCAGGTGCATCGAAAAGCTTTGGGACACAGTGGGTTTGTTTGAAAAAATGCCACACAAAGCTCAGATTTATCTCAAAAACTCACAGACATCAGTGCTGGGCAGGCAGATTTAATACATTAATACGGAACAGTATAATGCTGGAAATCTGATCGAAGAAATGACTTTCCATAAAGCTAGTCAGGTCTGACTCACTGACCAAAACAAAATATGATATCAGAATTAGGCATGGGACGATATGACAATTTCATGTCACGATTATCCTGGCCAAAATAATTGAGATTCCTGATAATCATCAAAATATGCTTAAAACTTAAAGAGGACCTATTATGCTTCTGTGCTTTTTTCCCCCTTTCCTTTAGCGTGTTATATATATTTTTTTGTTCATGTAAAAGGTCTGCAAAGTTACAAAGCTCAAAGTCCAGGCCAAACGGAGTTACTCTCCCCCACAGAAACACTGCCTGAAACGACTTAGTCGAAGTCCCGCCTTTTCTTCCGTAACGTATTGATGTCACCAAGTAACACATTTGCACAATAACTGCCTTGCGGCTAGTTTGGTACGCCCTCAAAGAAAGCTAGTTAGAGCGGAGCTGGAGCGGAGTCTGGAGAGTCTGGTTCGGTTGACCAATCACAACAGAGTGGGTCAGCTGACCAATCAGAGCAGACTGGGCTGTTCGGGAGGGGCGGGGCTAAACTCAAACAGAGCGTTTCAGTCAGAGGGTGAAAAGAAGGGTGCTGCAGCACGGCCAGTATGAGAAAATTAAGGCGTTTTTTTTTAACATTAAAGCATGAAAATATGTAGTAGAAACCCAAAATACAAGTAAGAACCTGCAAATAAATACATTAGATCTTCTTTAAAAAATGGCACTAAAACATACTGGAATCACTTTACCTTACATTTTATTAAGAAACACATTTTATTGCGTCACAGAGGACACATCTTTTTTAGTGAAAAAAAAAAACAATCTCAAATAAAGTAATCATACATCATCAAATTCACCACGATCAACTTGTTGTGAGTGTTTTTAGCGCGATCTGTGATAAAAATCCTACATCGTCCCATCACTAATCAGAATCGCCAAACGGTGTGTTTACAACACAAGTTACAGTTGCATGATGGTTTTAGGTGAAGGAAGTAAAGCTGTGGGTTTTATAAATACTGAACACTAGGTCATTATTAGGGCAGTAAAGCTGTGGGTTTTATAAATACTGAACACTAGGTCATTATTAGGGCAATAATGCTAACCGGTTTGATAAAGATAGAAAAGTGTATCTACTGTAAGGACGAAAGACATATCAATTTTCAAGTTTTGGCTCAGTAAGCCACACATCGATCATTTCCACTTTGCAAACGTACCTGAGCGGCCTCTGACATGAAGTCACTTGACGTAGCTCCTGGTGGATCCTCCCATTCTGGCTCCATGGCTTTGCTCTGGCACGAAGAGACAATGAAGAGTGAGCATGTTTTAAAAGATCTTATGGCAATAAGAGCAAAACCCTTCGTTCCTCGTGTGATTAGAAATACATTAGACCACACTGATTCACCTCCTTAGCCTTGTGTTTTTTGAAGCCTTTAAATTTAGATGACTTCTTCTGTTGAAAAGAAACAAAAATGTTTAAGAATCATACATTAAATAGCTCCATAGTAAAACAGTAAAAGTGAACATGCGAGTGACAAAAATACCGGTTTGCAGGTTTCCTCTTCATCTTCTTCGCTGTCATACATCTCTTCGGGACTCGTGAAATGTTTTCCTTTTTCAGTAAAGTCATCCTCAGCAAAGGGATCCTGCAAAAGAAGGTGACAGAAATTAAGTAAATACCACAGAAAACAGTTAAACTGAAGTATTTTATTATGTTTTTATATATGTTGTGCATTAAACCAACATCGAATGCATTAGCTGCGTGCTGAGGAGTCTGGTGGCTGAATGCAATCGGTTCACTCTGTCCATTGGCGGTGTTAGATTTGCGTGGCATGGGAGTAGGACCTTTAGGTTTGGAAGTTTTCTAACACAAGACATGAAAAATATTGTATGTGTTAAATAAAGTTTAAGAACCCCATTTGCAGTCAGATGGAATAAAATATCTTCTGCACAAAATCTGAAGTAACTAAACAGTCTGAGGCAGCACAAGCGTTTAGCGACGGATTTACACTTCTGTTCAGGGAGAGTTTCAAAGGATCGTCCACAGTGAAATTAAACATGCACTGTAGCACAAGTAAATTTAAATTAAGAGCCATAAAGCCCCTCTATCAGCTTAAAAAATACCGGATCAAGCAACAACTTTACTACCATGATGGTCTGATGTTGTCCATTTATTTATTTGTATTTATTTATGCGTCTGCAGAGAATAACATACTGTATCGAAAACAAATTCCACCGGCCTCGGTCATGTGGCTGATAAACAATCCAATCTAATCTAACTGTTACAAAGATGCTGGTTTCAGATAGAAAAATACCGGTTTGCAGTCCTCCATCCAGTCTTCATCGTACAACTCCTCTGCTGAGAAGCTGCTCTTCTTTATCTGATAATCGGTGTCATCCAGCAAGTCCTCCTAATCAAAACGAAAAATCAGAATGAAGTAAAACTATTTCTTTCATCTCTCACCGCCGTGCAACCAAACATTTTTACCTTAGAGCTTCGATGACCCATGGGCAGCGGTTTCTTTGTTGGTTTCTTCTATTGATGAAGGGAAAAAAGACCCTTTAAGTGAAAACAGATGGCAAAATATTCAATGAAAAAACAAGAGTATTAAAAGAAAATATAGTTACAGGTTTGCAGCCTTCCATTTCATGTAGATCTTCGTCTCCATTCAATCCAGCAGTCCTGTGGTGTGTTTTCTGGAAGGGTTCATCGTCCATGAAAGCAGCCTAAGTACCAGATTCAAAACAATTGTTATTCTTTGTAAGTCAGGAACAAAGTCATACAGGTTACAACAAAAAAGCATAAAAAATGACTAATCGACTAAAGAAATCTTAGTCTACTAAGACTAAATTGACCTATTAGTCGATTAATCGACTAAGAGGGGGCTGCTCGAGAGAAAAGATAGATGTAATCATTTCCAAAATTCGCAACATGCATTTATCCAACAAAATATTCTTCTTTGATCCATATTTGTTGGCGTTTAGCCTTTCAAAAACAACATTTTCAATGTGGTCAAAAAACAAACTGAACTAGCTAACAAATGGAGGTACGTACCTGTATTAATGGGGCGGACTAAGAGCAATCAAACAGCCTCACAAATTACATTTATATAAAAACTCATATCATAAAATAAAATGTGATGACAGACATTCGAGGCTTCATTCAAGTCTCCCTTTAAGGTACATTTTGAACAGATAAAAAAGGTGCTATTAATTTGTGATTAATCGCGATTTACTATGGACTATCATGCGGTTAATCGCAATTAAATATTTTAATCGATTGCCAGCACTAATAAATACATATATTTTTGCAATGTCAAACAACACATCATATAATGGTAACAATAACAAAGACTGTACCTTGCTAGTTGGACTAGCAGGACTGCGAGGACTGTGGCCTTTTTCCTCTTCATCCTCAAAAACATCATCCTAAGAGCGAAATTAAGTTATTATAACTTACATGTTGAACAAGTTGTGTCAGAATAAAACAAGTGGTGGAGTCGTTTCATGTTAATGAAGTGGATTTTCTTCCAAATTAAAAAAAAAAATAACTTAAAAATAGCTGTAATATGCAAGCAATTAGCCCATTCACCCTCATATACAGTAGAATGTTGTTTTTAATGTTGTGAACTGAACTGTAGGTGACTTTTACCTGGTATTTCTTATTAGGTGTGTAGCCTTGCGCACCCAAAAATTCATCTGGTGATTTCTCCTGAGGGGGGAAAAAAAATTCCAAACATGTTCCATTGTTTAGACATCCTCCTACCTCAAATACAGTGTACCAGTAAAGCACAAACCCACTATATTCAATACGTATATGGTCGTACCTTTGTGCTTTTGCGAGGTGTGTATCCGTGTGCTCCCTTCTGTTCAGAGAAAAAGTTTCACAACACACATTCATTAAGGTATAAACAGATATGCTGTGAAATAGTGAAATATTAAGTACAGTAGACGTGTGATACCTTTTCTACAGTGATGGCAAATCCTCTTTGTGGCACAAACCTGATTTTCACCTTCTTCTTTTTTTTCTTCTGGAGAGAGAAAACATTAGATTGCCCGTCAAAGCGTGCCAGAATATTCAGTTAAAATGTATAAAATGTCACTCAATTAGCATCTACATCCTACAACTACTTTAGGCTGAATGGTCATGTCAATGGTCAATTTTGCGCCTGCCTTCTACCATGAAAACACTCTGGCATTAATGTGCTTATTGCTATGTATTATTATTCCAAGTAGAACAAAAGCATACAAATCCATCTTCGTGCTGGGCTTCCCCTCCATCCTCTTCCTCCTCCTCCTCACAGGTGCTGTCATTCACCACTGCCCCCTGTAGACAACGAAACACTGCATCAAAAACTGTAACATGTGTACTATTAAAGGATCTCTATACTATATCCAGAGCATTAATATAGCAGGAAACAACTATTTTCTATGTAAAGAGAAAGTGGAGTAATGTCTACCTGAGTAGAGAATGAAGCCACTCTCCCTTGTCTCCGCGCTTTTGTTTACATCGCCGGTCCGGCCATACGTGCCTTTTAGTGCATATTTGTGCATGTGAAGTCTTATCCTTCAACAGTTTGACAACAAACTGCGACTTTCTTGACTTGCAAAATTATATTTTAAATTGACAAACATATGTGTGATTCATGGCGCAATTCAAACGGGATCAAAAAGTATTGGTCTCGCGCCGTTGACAACTGCTCAAATTTTTCCCGAAATAAGGTCGTGCCATCGTGGTCCACTAGAAGGGGCGGGACTTCCCCTCTATATAATGAGAAAAACTTTACTTATCGTCAAAGAGTTGACTTTAAGGATATGAATTAATGCTCCATGTGCAAAAAGCATTTTGGGGAGGATTTGAGCTGCTAATGCTCAAGATCATCTCTGGAGCTTGAATTAACGGTTCAAAGAAGAAGAGCTCTTTGAAACCGTTCTCTTGCACCTTGTCTGCAGGTACTTTACCTCTGAAAACTGGCGAATCATGGAGTTTTTCTTGCTGACGCCTTTCTTATTGATGTCGTCGCCCTGTTGTGGAATAACAAAGAAAAAATTATCCCTACTGCGGTATAGATATAAGCTTTACAGACACACTATAGGAATGGATGAAACTTCATATTCAGAACATTTGAAGACAATTAATGTCCTAATGCAAAATCACACACTTGTACTTCAGTACTCACCTTTGATTCTTGAGGTAAATGTCCGTCCGAGTACTTTCTCACTGGCAATGCGGAAAAAGTGGACGCTCTACTAAGCTGACCGACTTTGGTCTTCAAATGATTCTTCTGTTGACAAACGAAGGTGTGATTAAAACACCACTGCTTTATTATCACCATTCGTTCATGAGTACAGAAACAAGATAACATACATAGTAGTCTGTCCCGTTCTGCTCCCAATCCTCATTCTTTTCTCCAGACACTTCTGAAAACTGCTCCTGAAAAAGAAAACACTCATTTTTAAACTGAGCAAGTGTCATTATGAAACAATTGGTGTGTTCAGATTAGGGCTGTCAATTAATTAAAATATTAATCGTGACTATTCGCATGATTGTCCACAGTTAATCACGATTAATCGCAAATTAATCGCACCGTTTTTATCTGTTCAAAATGTACCTTAAAAAGGGAAATTTATCAAGTATTTAATACTCTTATCAACATGGGAATGGGCAAATATGCT
Organism: Sebastiscus albofasciatus; assembly: GCA_916701655.1. Lineage (NCBI taxonomy): Eukaryota > Metazoa > Chordata > Actinopteri > Perciformes > Sebastidae > Sebastiscus > Sebastiscus albofasciatus. The sequence goes on from CAKAOI010047628.1 coordinate 21,295, forward strand.
TGCTTTATGCAAATGTATGTATGGATTCCTTAGGTTCTTTAGTTCCATACGATACCAGTATCTTTACTCTAGCTTTACAACTGAGCCCGCTACAATCTAAAAATCGCAAGTTGTGTTATTGCATTATTATCGCTTTAATGTTGACAGCCCTAGATTAGATATAATGCGACAATAGTTTTTGGTCTTCAATCAACTTACAGTATAGCAAGCAGCCGGTGTTCAGTACTTTGAATGATACATTACGGTTTTAAATCACAGATATGAATATAAATGTAGGATAATGTTAAGACTAGGTTTACTGACACATGCTTAAACAATTGTGATTTCCAGACACCCTGATTGTTACCTTTGATGATCTACGAGAGGTGGGTAGTGTGCTGCTCCTCCTTCTGTCATCAGGAAACTTATCCTATAAAGAGAAAATCATCACCATTATAAAAACAAACATGCAAACACAATCAGAACAGTGAAACTGATTTTGCATTGCTTCAATTACCTTCGAGTCTCTTCTGGAAAGTAGGGACAATCTGAACTTTCTATCCTTTTTCTGTTAAAAAAACAACAACAATGATGAACTGTATACTTGATATCAACCAAAGAATGTCTAACTGACAGTCAGGTTATACTCACAGCGCCATCCTGATCCTCGCCACTTCCTCCATCAGAGTCCGCCTTCAACTAAGAGAAAAGTTTTTAGTGTCTACTGTACTTTCTGCTTACAAACAAAACAATGCTAACTAGAGAAATCACTTGTCTCTTACTCTCATTGATTCTCGCCGTAGTTTTAATGTTCCAGCCTTGTAGAAAAAAGAAAGATAAACAATTCAGCAGCTGAAATCTATGCATTTCGCAGAGAGAAGGTTGCTGACCATTTGAGGTCATTGTGCCAACATATTTACAGAAAATGTGATGAAAATATTTTCTTACTGGTTTGAAGTCAGCCTTAAGCTCAGGGCTGTCTTCAGGCCAGTCTTCAACACACCTTTCCTGTTTGGGGATTTTAGTAAAGCAAACATTTATATAAGACAATTCCACTTTTCTTAAAAACTAGAATTACCGACTCACGGTTGTATGCCCCCGCCAACCAGTCATGTTTCAGTTTACATCCATGTCTGTCCAAAATTTCATCACTTCATCATTTTATCCTTTTAGATGTTTGTGTGAAATTGTAATTAGTAATTGGCCAAAAACATGTTTTGTGAGGTCACCGTGATCTTTGAGCACCAAAATCTAATCACTTCATTGTTGAGTCCAAGTGGGCATATGTGCCAAATTTGATGAGATTACCTCAAGGTGTTCCTGAGATATCGCGTTCATGAGAATGGGATGGACATGAGGTCACAGTGACCTTTGTCCTCCAAAATCTAATCAATTCATTCTTGAGTCCTGGTGGACGTTTGTGCCAAATTTGATGAAATTACCTCAAGACCTTCCCGAGATATCGAGTTCACGTGAATCGGACGGACAACCTGAATAATCCAATTTACAATATGTACATTTTTACATCCATTGCAGCAGGGTCCATTGGTGTTCAGTTTATCAATATGTCCATCCATCCAAAACTTTTTTCCAGAGGAGATATATTGCATTGCCATTTTTTGTCTAGATATTTCCTCTTATATCACCATCAAGCCAAAATGTCCTCTTGTATAACATATATGTCAAAAATCAGATTGAGTTTATTAATCCCCACTATTGCGTGAGGATGACTTATGTCCAATTTGGAATCTTTTTGTCTTGCGCCAACGTCAGGTCAGGGTGTCAATTCTGCATAAACAACTTGTTATTATTTAACAGGCAGATTGCGTCACATTTGCTGAGGACAATCATACACCCTAGTGGATAAACCCATTTGATTTCAATTAATCCATTGCCTTTCTCTCACCATTACCCTCAAGCCAAACTTCACATTTCAAGTCTTACAACTACTAACGTTTGGAGATTAACAAAAAATGTTAAAGGGTAACTTCGGTATTTTTCAACATGGACCCTATTTTGTCATAATTTTGAATCTAAGTGACTAATGGGGACAACTATTTTTGAAATTGGTCCATGTAACGAACAACTGGACCAATTTAGTCAGACACAGAAAAATGGGAAAATAGAGTCAAATACCAAAGTTAACCTTTACTTTGTTAATCATTTTTACACATTTCATTTATGCATTTAGCAATTCATATTGGAAAAATCACTTTCACTTAAAACTCACCTGTCCAATAAGCAGAACGTCCTCAAAGACAGGTGATTTCTCCGCTTCCAGTGATTTACTTTCCTGTGAACAAAATAAATATTTGAAACATGCCCAGGATGACGTTCCATCCTCAAACTACCCTCGCATGACCTTTGACCTTGTTCCTCATTCTAGAACATCTTGTTTCCCAAGCTAATTGGGGCAGCTAATTACGTCAAATTGCAACAGCATGCGTACCGGAGTTTTTGAATTGTGATGAAGAACTGGTTTTGGGAGCGGTCTCAAGGGTGGTTTAGGAGAGCGTTTTGGTACAGTTGCTTCTGGTTCAGTCTAAACACAGTCCAAAAGAGAGAATAAAGAAGGTAATTAACAGTTCAGTAGTTACAGTAGCAGAAAAATAATATCATTATGTTAAACGGTGTTCTTTGCATACAGGGCTTGCTGGTTTTGGGAGTGGTCTCAAAGGTGGTTTAAGAAAGGGTTTTGGTACAGTTGCTTCTGGTTCAGTCTAAACACAGTCCAAAAGAGAGAATAAAGAAGGTAATTAACAGTTCAGTAGTTACAGTAGCAGAGAAATAATATCATTATGTTAAACAGTGTTCTTTGCATACAGGGCTTGCTGGTTTTGGGAGCGATCTCAAAGGTGGTTTAAGAAAGGGTTTTGGTACAGTTGCTTCTGGTTCAGCCTAAACACAGTCCAAAAGAGAGAATAAAGAAGGTTATTAACAGCACAGTAGTTATAGTAAAAGAGACATAATAGCATTATGCTAAATGGAATACTTTGCATACTGGGCTTGCTGTTTTTTCTGGATTTTCTGGCCTTGGTGGTCTACTTCGAGGACGTGGCTTTGGACGTTTGAAGGTCGACCCCTGCAAGATGGATTATTAAAGAAGGTATAAAATGCATATCATAAATCAGATTGGTCCTACAGTACAGTTGGACCCTCAACAACGCACAATTTAAAAAGGAACAGTGTGTAGGATCTGGCGGTATCTAGCGGTGAGGTTGCAGATTACAACTTCTCCCGTGTGCCAAACGTGTAGGATTGCTACGGTGGCCCACGCAAAAACGCAAATGGCCCTTTCTAGAGCCAGTTGTAGGAGTAGTGTAACATTATCGACTCCAGCCCAAAACAGATTTGGGTTTGTCCGTTCTGGGCTACAGTAGAAACATGGCGGAGCAAGAGGACCAGCTCCTTAGATATGAAGGATTAAGTCTAAGGTAGCGAAAACACAATGATTCTTAGTTTCAGGTGATCATACACCAAAGAAAACATACTTATTAATATTATATTCCATCTCTGTCAATAGATCCCCCTAAATGTTACACACTGTTCCTTTAAAAGTACAATGTATTAGCATTAATTATTTATTTTATGGTTGTCAAATATCAAATGGCACTTGTTACATACATGAGTCCTATCAGCTTGAGATTGGCCGTGCATCATGGACAGATTCCTGGCCCGACTGAAGGGACTCGGCTGAAGAATATCAGGTTTGGTTCCCTGAGGAGTCGGCAGGAAAAGATCATCCGGACTGTCAGATTCTGATGGCGTTGCCTTGAAGAGATCTGCTGGCTCCAATGGTGCGTCCAACTTCATTTCTGACGGGCTGTTGAGTGACGGTGTAGAGTACGTGGCCTTAGGAGTATCGCTGGAGGTTATCCCAAATACATCCGTGCCGTTAGTCTTTGGGGGAAGTGGTTTGAAGATGTCTGCAGGTGAAACATCAAGGAAGGGGTTGTATTGTCTTGATGGTGTAGTGCCAAACGGGTCATCCAAACTGGAAACATCTTGGAATAAACCCTTTGTGATTGGGCTCGGGAATGGGTCGACTGCATTTGTGGATGAGGATGAAAATACATCCTTAAAAGAAGACCTGCCGAAAAGGTCCTCTTGTTTGTGGAAGAGATCCCCACTTTTAGTCGGATCTGCCCAAGGCAAATCTGCTTCTTTGGTCGTGGTGGTATACAATGGGCTCGCCATCAGCGGCTGTGTAGACCTGAATAGATCGTCCTCCTTGTTTGAAGAAGAGCTGAACTGGTCTACGAAAATACTGGAAGATTTATCAAAGGGGTTTCCCACCCTAGGGTGTTCAGCATGGAGTAAATCCTCTCCTTCAGCAGCCTGGAAAAGATTGACCCCTTCATCTTTAAACATTGGTTGGAATAACTCTGTTGAGTTCTGGTTGGGGGTAGGGGTCTTCATCTCAGGCTGAAGGTCTAGAAAACTCTGAAATTCAGGTGAAGGGACAGCGATGGTATCAAGGTTTACTGCCTCTGGAGTTCTCCTCCCTACGTCCTCCACTACATGACCTCTGCTGCTAGATTCCTGATAACAGAACACAAGGTCATTAGGGACATGCTCAATGAAAATTACAAGGTAATGTTGCAATCTGGTTTAAAAAAGTCCTTGTATTTACCAAATCATTTGTATAAAAAGGGTTCATTCTGGCCAAACCCCCGTTGACTCCACTCTGATAAACAAGGAAAGGGAAATGAGAAAGTGGTGTTAGATTTCACTTTGACTGTTGACAAAGAGCTCAAACTGAGATAAACGGGCATCTGAAAACACACCTGAGGATTTAAATGGAGCACTTCCTGCCCTCCATTCTGAAAGAATAAGACAGCGACACAGCAGAAATGTTACATGTTGAATGTAGGGCTGCAACCAACGATTATTTAGCAGACTGTTTACTAGATTAATTGCGAAAATAGTGAAAAATGTCCATCTCAGTTTCTCCAAGGTGACGTCTTTAAATGTCTTGTTTTGTCCAAAACCCAAATGTATTGAGTAATATTATATAAAGCAGAGAAAAACAGGAAATCTCCGTAGTTGAGAGGCTGAAAACAGGACTGCCATTTTTGAAAATTACTGTCAACGATAAATCAATCATCAAAATAGTTGGCAATTTTTTTTTTAATTTTAATTCTGCTGTTTTGATCACCCAATAATACAAATTTGTAGCACATCTTGTTTGTATGTACTGCTTTTTCCATATACATAATGTCTATATGCTATTATTTTTATATGTAACACATTAAAAAACATGTAAAAATTTGAGTATAATCTGTTTGCAATGGAAAAACACCAATAACAAGAGTAGTTGGCGATTATCTTTCTGTCGATCGACTGATCGATTAGTCAACTAATCGTTGCAGCTCTAGTTGAATGATTGTTGGGCGGAGGCATGAGCAATTTACTGCTCAATAGGGCTGCACAATTAATCAAAATTATATCGAAACTGCAATATGGCCTACAACAATTTTCAAATCAGACATTGGAATAATATTAAAAATAAATAAAACAAATTGTTCAAGACTAAGACTAAGACTAGGGACTATGGATGAAAATTTGCACTCCTGCTAAAAATCAACTCTCAGATTGTGTATTTGCAAAGAGTTCCCAGCTAATGTGGCAGATCAAGCTGCTTCCAGTGCCATTTGTTAAAATTTCAGACTCAACATGACTCAGCAGACTCACATGAGAACGCATACTGAACTCACTCCACCACTTTTAATAGATCGTGTATGAGCAAATTGTCTGACTAGACTTTCCTATTTATAAGTCAAACACACCTACCAACACACATCATAACAGGTCATCAGAGTGTACTTCAAAGAACAAAACAAGAGACAGGGTGTGGATTCAAGCATCTTTAAGTTATTGGGAAAGTCAACCGTGGTGTTACGAAATGCTGAACACACACTTAAAGATGATCCAATTAATTTGGCAAATGTCCTAAACAAACAGCCTGTCCAGTCATGTTGTTAGGTGTGCTCCGACGCTATCGTCCTTTAAAACCACGCCTTTCAGTAGTCTTGTTGCTGGTCTCTATTATTATTTTATTCTTTATTGAAATATGCTATATAAATACAGGTTGCTTGCTTGCTTGAGTTGTCATCGTGTATGCTGTGCAGATGTTGAGTCTCACCTGTCTGCCTGTGTGTAGCTGGTGGTTGTCCATCACATCTGTAGCAGCAGCAGCAGCATCAGCAGCAGCAGCAGCTGAGAGACCAGGAAGGAACGCACCATCCTGCGGACCGAACAAATGTTACACTAAATGAACAACAACAACAAGGTATTTAAGGAGGGAAGCGTGGGAGGTGACGCATCGTGCTTTTCGTGCATTCCGATTCGCCATGATATGAAAGTCATGTGTCACTTGTCAGATCTGTAAACAAAAAATGTGGACTGTTGAAACGATGCCACAGGCATTTCTACACCTGTTTTCCAACAGCCAAGATGCTGTTTCCTCAATCTTAAAAATACGCAGGTGAAGTATTGCTTTTCAAAAAGGATCCCAAACCTGCACTTTTGTGTGTACGCAGAGCTAAAAGGCACCGTTACCAGTGGCCTGTTTCAAGACTGGTTCACAGATGATCCACTGGAGTAAGAGGAAGAAGCTAATTCATATGTTCCTTATTTAAAAAAAGTCATCCTGGGTTGTAGAAAGGGAAGAAGTCAAACCGCTCCTTTACTGTATTCGGGCTGAGTTGGTGAAGGGTGTGTTTGAGATGTAAAAACAGAGTGGATGTATGCGTCATTTTGTGCAGCAAGTGTGTGTCTGTCGCCACTCACCTGGTTTTGATTGTGGAAAGGACTTTGGGAGACTTTCTTTAGCGTATTTTGTAGCGTCACAAGACTCTAAAGAAAAGACAAAAAAAAATCTGTGTTGTTCAAGTCGTAACTTAGTGAAAGGAATATCAAATATATGCTGATGACACATTGTTCTCTACTCATGAGTTAAATATGGTTGGATACTTGAAATATCAACCAGACTGGCTGGATGCGACGCTAAAAAGGCTAAACGGAGCTCTAATTCTAGAGTGCAGATACTTTTCTATTGTAGAAGTAAGTTTAATTAGACGTAGATGAGTTTAAACAACTATAACGCAATACGTGTATAATAATGCTGCGGTAAATCTCCTGTATAGAAAGTACGTTATTTTGAGATATTGGTTGTATTCCATTTTGAGAGACTTTACTACAAAGAGACCCTGTTGTACTTTTTTTTTTAATATTTATTTTTATTGATTTTTATTATAAAATATAAAATAACAACAACTCAGTATCATACAGAGTATTTGCATAATTGGTCCAAGAAACCACATCAATATTATGTTACTGTAATGCCTATCTCTCACCACAGATGTTTTCAGAAACATCTTGTAGTGTACTGATTAGCTGTAAAATGAGAAAGTTTGTGACCCGGCAGCCATGTTGAGATCAGTTGAGGAAATACCAAGCACCGCCCACCAGCCGTAGCAAACGTTCTCATTTTACAGCTAAACAGTACACTACAAGATGTTTCTGGAAAAAACATGGGCTAGCGTAAAGATGTGAGCGACTTTGACAAGGGCCAAATTGTGCTGGCTAGATGACTGGCTCAGAGCATCTCCAAAACTGCAGCTCTTGTGGGATATTCCCGGTCTGCAGTGATCCAAGGAAGGAAAACCGGTGAACCGGCGACAAGGTCAGACCCAAGGTTCATTGATGCATGTGGGGAGCGAAGGCTGGCCCGTGTTGTCCGATCCAATAGAAGAGCTACTGTAGCTCAAATTGCTGAAAAAGTAAATGCTGGTTCCGACAGAAAGGTGTCAGAAAACACAGTGCATCGCGGTTTGTTGCGTATGGCTGCGGAGCCACAGACCGGACCATGCTGTCCTAATGTTATGGCTGATCGGTACTATAAAAAGAAAAGAAATTTGTTGCTGCATTGGACTGGATTAGATTTTTGTTTTTAACAAATTGCTGGTGTTTATTATTTTAATAATAAATAACAATTCAGTAAATGTATGTCTTTGTATTCATTTGTTACATTTTGTTTTACAAAGTTAAGAAAGCAATATTTAAGTCAAACCTGATGCATCACGAACACTGAAAAGCACAGTTCTTCAGAATGAACACTTTTGATGCTTTACTACCAAATAAAAATGTTAAATTAGTGAATTGTATTTGTAACAGAGTATACATTTTTGTACCATCTGCAGTCTGGTAAGAAAGCACAGAAAAGCTATATTCAATTAAGTCAAACCACAGTGTAGGGAGATCTGATTCTTTTTGCCCCAAGTACTTGTGTAATGTACTTGTTTACATGTGTAAAAAAACAGCCATTAGTCACACATTGAGAACAGCCGACATCATGGCACTCTGGGTTTGGCTCTCCAGTGTTTGCCTCATGTCCTAAACTGATTAGGGTTGTTTACCTGTTTCAGGATAAAATCTTAAATATGAAACACGTGGAAGAAGAGGATGGCATGTAGTTTTGCGGTGTTTGCTGACATATTTAAGAGTCAAACACTCCCAACCATCATTAAAAAACTGCATTTCCACCACAAATCCATTTTAAAAGTACTCACTGGTCGTCTATCTCCAGATGCAGTTTCTGTTGCTGCTCCACTTCCTCCACGATCATCCTCCTCCACCTCATTCTCCTGATAAACATTTATATTAATAAAATAAACAAAAAAAGAACCACTATTTTAAAACAATTCTTCTTCGAGATTTAATTTGAAAATAACAGACTTACTGTAGTTGTATCTCCCCTCATGATCAAGTTTCTTTTGCATGAAAATGCGTCACTGTGTGATCAGGATTGACTCTCACCTGGATAATTATCTCCTAGTTGGACGCACCTGTCAAGGAATTCCTTAACATCCGGGACTAAAAGTTTCAAAATAAAAGGCTTTTTTTGCGCATGCTCAGTCTCATCCAAACAGATATCCTTGCCTTGAAAATAGGCCTATTTAGAGTCGTTCAAGTTTTGTTACTTTGCATATTCAAGTAATTGCCTTCCCCTGATCTTTATCGACAAGCAAATCTATGATTGGTGCATGCAATCAGGACTTTTTTTTTTGCATTTTATAATTTATTTGATTCCATTGTGAAATAAAAAATATGCATCACTGCATACAATCAGCACTTTTAAAAATATATATATTTATTTGATGCTAATGTGAAATACAAAATAATAATAGCTGCATACAATCAGCACTTTTTTTTACATTTTTGATTTATTTGATTCCACTGTGAAATACAAAATAGGTATCACTGCATACAATCAGCA
>CAKAOI010047629.1:0-76020 GCA_916701655.1 Sebastiscus albofasciatus
TGCCTAGCATCTTATCATTTAAGTAAGTTTATTACATGATAAGATATGAAAAGATAAGATAGCACCTGTGCTATGCACTTTGTACACATAAAATACTGATAGAAAAAATATACATACAGGGAGGTGGAAATTAAAAATGATGTAGCAGGGTGCCAGCTGTTGTATCTTATAAATTATATTAAAAAAAATTTGATGTTACAATATGAAAATAATACTAATGAAATAGTAATATAAAAAAATTCTGATTATTTTGACTATTTATTTAATTAATCAGTTATTTTTTATTTCAGTGTTATTATTTTTGATTACAGTGAACAAATGGACAAAGTAAGACGCTGTTTCCAAAAGAAACACATTCATATTTGAGGATGTCATGCTAATTCTTCCAAGCACGTCCTCTGGAAAAGAACTTAAAGAACGCAGCAACACCCTTCACAATGGCTCAATAAGCTCAGATTTATGTTGCGAATGTCATGAGTCACTAGCACAGCATTGCTCACCTCTGCTGAAACAAACCATCTCTGACATTAGCTGTCCAGCGTAGGACATACAATATAGACGCAGATGTCAGTGTTGTCGCTGCGTGACATACAGTATGTGTCCTTGTCTGCCCTCTAGCCACCGACAACATCATGTACTGTAGCCGCTCTGAACACCGAGTGACGGCAGCAGCACAATGACACAACATTCATGTGATGCCGTGACCTCTGACCCCTTCATTCTTTCCTTCACACAGTTGTTCCATAAAACAAAAACATGTGCGCAGAGAGAGAGAGTCTTATTGACAGCGTTCTTGTAGTGCCTTCATGCTTTTCTGCGTAACTGCTCAACCAGAAATAAATCATTTTGACATAATATCTGAGGCATTTAAACCATCTCTATATTTTTGTATCGTTGAAATCAGAGGGGAAATATTGGTGCAAACTAAAATCTCAGAGCTATAATAATAATTAAATAATTAAAAAATACTAATTAAAAGTAACACAGAATATATGTGTAGCCTTTAAGTAGATGCCAAGTTCAAACCCTCATTATTCAAACTCATTATTAATTTATTTATGCATACTGACCCAACAATATCTACTGTTGTTATATAGCAGGTCAGGTCACAGACGCTCGTGTCCGACCACAGTTAAACAGGTCGGAGCTAACACTTAAGTAGGGTGTTAATTATTCGCTACAGACTCCACTTCCTCCTGCTGCCTTGTGCTTCCCATCACCACATTCACCCTTCACCTCCAGTAAAAACTTGGATGTATTGTACCCTCACTGTCAGCTGAAAAACGGTCATACAGTAACTTAGATGGTGGTCGGCATGCTCCCAGTTTGGAGACACAGACTAGAGCACTGGCACAGAAGTTAAACAATGTACTGCTGTGTGAACGTCACATTAGTTCAGATCCGAAAGTCACAAAATAACACAAACAAAACGAACTGATCGATGAAGCTGTAGACCAGCAACTCCTTTGTCTGCGAGTTAAAATGACTGCTTTTGTGAATGGAATCTGGTCTGGTGGCTTTGAAGATGAGTGATTTAATGGCTTCAGTTGCCCGTCAGAAAGGGCTGTCTGATGGCGAGGTAAAGCGGTGAAAATATTCTAAAAGGTAGTGTACACTTAAACTGATTTAGATTTTTTTTAGGTGGCTAAAACACGTTTTTCTGCTGCCAGACTACATTAAAAAAAAGCAGTAATTTTCCCTCCAAGAATGCAGATACATACAACCCCACTTCAAAAAAATACAAACTAACCCTTTAAGTCATTTCCAAACTTAGCACGACTAACTTTGACTCAGCTAGTGTGCATTATTGATTAGCTTCCATTAGCTTACTTTGGTAACCTACGTCACTGCTTTTGCATTTGCTGATGGCCTCTCCATTTGACAGAACACAGATGGACCTGGACTTCAAAGCTACAATTGATAATCTACTTCAAAAACTTATCTTTGCTCTTTGTTGATTTATTTACTTGCGTGTGCATTATTTTCCTCATTTTTGCTTTCTTGTTAGTTTTTGTTTATCCCTTTGTACATCAATTTGCTAAGTTGTTGGTTTTGCTCAGTTATCCATTCCTTTTCTGATTAGTTAAAATATACAAGACGCTATTTAGAATACAAAACAGTAAAACATTAGAGATAGAGAGATTGCTCTGTGTGTCAACTCCTGAAGGAGTCTGGCTCAACACCACGGCGCACCTGTCGGATTTGGCACTTCGGTGCATGTCTACGGTCCATGCATGTGGTGTATCCAGAGTGTACGTGATGTTAATAACGTGCAGAACCTCCGGCACCAGAGAGGTGGAAGGCGTCAGTGAAGGAGCAGCAGGACAAGTTATCAGAGTCACAGAGAGACAGCGTGACAACACATGGACTCTGCAGGACAATAAAAACCAAAGCGACAAAGAGCTGAGTGTGTGTGTGTGTGTATGTGTGTGTGTGTGTGTGTGTGGCCACAGCTCAGGGCAGAGCTATGTGGCGCTCTACATGCTGCATGCCATCCACATTCCACGGCTTGTATTCATTACTGCAGATACATGGAGCCCCTCTCACTATGACACAAAGACACACACACACACCTTACACAAGTATGGTACTGTTACTGTATATATATTATTATTTACACGTGGATATACACCTATATTGAATAATAGATTCATAATATCAACTGACTCACACACCCACAGGTGATGTACTGTTACGACTATTACACTCACACTCACATGTGGTGACGCACATGTAAGCAAACATGCAGAGAGTATTCTCATAAAAGGACCACACCTGGCTTCTAAGTAGCCCTCTGACAGAATAACAAGGTAGAGACAGATGAATGAAGGGACTGGATGATGGTGCCTGACCACCATCTCCTCCACATCAAAAACGAAAATCCTCCCCTGCCCCGATCACTCATCACCGGTCTTCCCTTCCACTCATCTACCCCCTATCTATTCCTCACGCTCCCTCCGCCTCCTCTCTGTGGGATTACCCCCTAATGTCCAACCTAAACAGAGGCTTAGTGGCTGGCGACTGTGGCCGCGGGTGTGGGGCTTAGCCGTGGCTGAATATGATGCCTTTGGAACGGGATGAGAGATGCCCAGCAAAGGGCCTGGTTCAGAGGACTGTGGAGCTGTTTATGATGCCAGGGCTGGGTGGCAAGGCCGGGGCCTACTGGCAGATTAGCCAGAGTGAAGCCGGCGTGGTTGGAGGGACGATACGGTAAGCAACGCTTTATTGCATTTAATTTTGCACTATGTCCACCTCACTAGGTTTTACTTGTCTACCACTGCACATATAGATGTAGCCTACAGTAAAAAAATCTCTCATTTATTTAAAGAGGACCTATTATGCTCATTTTAAGATGCATGCTTGTATTTTGGGTTTGTACTAGAACATGTTTACATGCTTTAATGTTCAAAAAATGCTTTACTTTTCTCATAGCGGCTGTGTTGCAGCACCTCTTTTCACCCTCTGTCTGAAACGCTCTGTTTGAGCTCCACCCCCCGGACAGCCAAGTCTGCTCTGATTGGTCAGCTGGTTCACTCTGTCGTGATTGGTCAACCGAACCAAACTCTTTGGACTCCGCTCCAGCTCCGCTCTAACTAGCTTTGTTTGAGTGTGTGCTAAACTATCAGCTAAGCAGGTATTATGCAAATGTGTTACTTGGTGACATCACCACGTTTTGGAAGAAAAGGCGGGACTTCAAACAAGGTGTTACAGGCAGTTCAGGAGCAGTGTTTCTGTGGGTAACTCCCTTTGGCTTGGACTTTGGGTTTTGTAACTTTGCAGACCTTTTACATGCACTAAAAACTACATATGTGCGTACAGTTTTGTTTTAAAAATACAAATACCCCACATAATGATACACTTTTCATTTGAATAAGTTCCCCTGAAACATCCTATACATCTTGGTCCAACACTACAACTCAGAAATGACGGTATAAGAAAACATAATGACACAACTAATTAGTCTACTCCATTTGCTGTTATCCAACTGAATGATCAATCCATCAGAGTACCTTTCATGTGGCTGTATTAAATATTTGATGCTGAGGAAAGTGCACATACTGTTACTGTCTTTACAGATTCCCTGAGGTGCTGTAGCGATGGCTGTATTTCTGCCAAGTCTAGCACACTGTGTACTTTACTATAATAGCTAGTCTGGCATCAGATCCAGCATTCACACTTTGGCACACTCTAAAAAGGAGATTCATGCCCGCACTGGATTTTATTAACATTAATAGAAATGGCTTTCTGCTAGTGTAACGTCAGGATCAGCACATCTTAGCCTGAATGACTCTGATGGGTTTTACTTCAGGTCTGTGGTGGTTAACAGTCTTGACAGGTAAGAATATAGCCACTATAACCTTTTTGGCAGTCCCTCTCTCTCAATAACTCAACCCAACAGCTTGGTTTCTCTTTGGAGCGTAATCCAATAAAGTTTGTTACACACATACAAAAAAGCAAAACAATGTATGGACTGATACAAAACTAATCCCTCTCAACCATCCCTTATGACCAACTACAAGTGTGTGGTGGTGCTTGACCGACAAATCCAACTCATTCTGCTGTTAAAAGACAGGTCCATTATTATTTTTAGATATTTTTTTTTAGGTGTTTACATCATTTTGTAGCTTCCATGTGGTTTTCATTATGTATTCAAATCCAAACATTCAAGTTTTGGTCAAAGTATGTATGTTTTAGCATCAAAATGCTATTTTCCCAAGCCCTTCTGAAAACCTTTCCCACGTGACCTGAGGCTTCTGCATGATGACGCTGCTACATATACAGTATATACAGTATATACCCTTATGGTCAGTGGATTAACGTTACATACAGTAACTTAGATGGCGATCGTTTGGAGAAGCAAACAGGAGTATGTACACTCACCAGCCACTTTATTAGGCACACCTGTTCAACTGCTTGTTAACACAAATAGCTAATCAGCCAATCACATGGCAGCAACTCAATGCATTTAGGCATCTAGACGTGGTGAAGACAACTTGCTGAAGTTCAAACCGAGCATCAGAATGGGAAAGAAAGGGGATTTAAGTGACTTTGAACATGGCATGGTTGTTGGTGCCAGACGGGCTGGTCTGAGTATTTCAAAAACTGCTGATCTACTGGGATTTTCACCACAACCATCTCTAGGGTTTACAGAGAATGGTCCCAACAAGAGAACATATCCAGTGAGCGGCAGTTGTGTGGACGAAAATACCTTGTTGATGTCAGAGGTCAGAGGAGAATGGGCAGAGTGGTTGGAGATTATAGAAAGGCAACAGTAACTCAAATAACCACTCGTTACAACCAAGGTATGCAGAATACCATCTCTGAACGCACAACACGTCCAACCTTGAAGCAGATGGGCTACAGCAGCAGAAGACCACCCGGTACTAGCAAGGTGTACCTAATAAAGTGGCCGGTGAGTGTATATAATAATCGGATATATGAGACATGCTGAAAGCCATCCAGCTTCGACAGGCTGCTCATTGACGGTGCATATGCAGCAGGCTTTTCTATTAGCGGAGCACGCGTTTTAAATGTCAAATTCACAGTCGATCATGTTCATTTAGTTGTGGGAAGCCAAAATCGTGATCGCGATTAATATTCGATTAATTGTGCAGCCCTACCTTAACGGGTAATGTTCGATATTTTCCTGTAAGTTCTGAACTACTTTCATTAACCAAAACCAGCACAAAAAAATCATCATGTGCCCTCATGACAACTAGAGTCGATTGAATTGATTAATGATCTGAAAAAGCAAAAGGAGTGATGATTTTGTGGTAGCCTTTTTGGACATTTTTCTTTTATATACATTCCTTTATATGATGTTGTTTGTTTTTGGTTACTTTCCTAAGATGACCAGAATAACTTTTCTCCACTTAGTCAGTTATTGGACAGTATAAATTGTGAAAGTTGACTCAAGCCTCTGGTAGATCCCTTGCATGTGTCCTTACCTGCCTCTCCAGGGTATGACCAGATCAGGGTTGATCTTGCGAAAGAAGTACTCTCCTCCAGGCTGCCTGCCGTTGAAGTTCCGGATGGGCGAGTCATCACTAGACTCCTCCTCCAACAGAGGGTCCTCTGGGTTTGGCCTCTCCATGCCGATGTACTTGGGCAGGAAGTGAATGAATACCTGTAAATTTGAGGTAAAGAAATCAGTGAAATCAGAGGTTCTCAAAGGTATTGATGAAGACTAGATGGGTGCTCAGTCAACACATTCTCACTCCAAGCTTGTCAAATACAGTGCCCCTCGGCATCGGAGACCGACGCACAGGGTACTCCTCTCATGTTGGACCAGGTACGACGTGTCAATATACGGTGGTTACATGCGTAGTGTCCTTTCAAAATAAACTTACGTTTTCACAGGAATGTTGGGTGTAGGCAACACAACCTCTTAGATGGGGTTAGGACACGGCCGTGGTCGACGTTAACTTCACTGACGCAACTCGCGTGACAAAATAAGTCAACGTCACTGTTAGTTTCACACAGAACACGCACACCGGTCTCCTGAAAGTCTTGTGTTTGCCTGCTCTTAGCAGACTCTCACGCTATTAATACTTGCTCCGGCTGCGGGTGGGTTTACATTGGAGTTAGTTGAAAGCCCAGCTCATCAGATAATGTCGCCAAAGGGTGCCTATGTGCGTCAGTTCCAATGCAGAGGGGCACTTACCAAACGGTGGTATTTGACGAGTTGGGAGCGAGAGCGGGATGGCTCAGTGAATTTGGAAAAATGTTAAACCTAGCCTCACCTTTCGAACCCAGTTCGGCATGATGTGCGTGCTGGGCGTTCGGTGGTGCAGATTGAGGACGACTACGCTCAGGATGACAGAGAACGTGACCAGGATCATGGTGAACATGACGTAGTTGACAATAATTGGGATGCCAAGGGAAGTCTCTGGGACCTTGTCAGCCAGCAGAAGCATGAAGACAGTCAGAGCGATGAGGACGGAAATGGAGAGAGTCATCTTCTCTCCTGCAGACAAGAGGGAGAATTAATTATAACAACGAAGCAGCACATACTACTCTACTAGCTTCTGTTTCATGTGGACAAGGACAAACTTTAAGACAGTGGCTTTATCTTTAAAAATGTTAGACAAAGGCAAGTTTGCACAAATTCAGCATCGAGGGGCAGTCTCCTGTCTTAGCGGTGATGTGTAGTCACAGTGTCACAACATGTCAGGTGTGCTGACCTGCTCCGGGAGGCAAGTAGAAGACAAATATAGCCAACACGCTGGTGAGGATGCAGGGCACGATGATGTTGATGATGTAGAAAAGAGGCTTCCTCTGTATGATGAGGTAGAAGGTGATGTCCTCGTACAGATCCTCCTTAACGTTCTTTCTGGAGGGTTTGTGACAGATGGCCCACTCTCCGTTTTCTGTGGAGAAAGAGATGGTGGAAATAATATGTATGAAAAAGAATTAAAAACTCCAGGTGGCTTAAGTAGATGCAGTAAATATCATAGGACTATAGGACCTGGATGAAGTCACGGTAGGTACCAACCAGTGAAAGCATTCTCATCTATAACGATCTCCTGGATCTCTTTGCCGTCATCGCCCAGAAAGTACTGCAGTTCCACCTCGGAGGCGTCGTAGGTGTACGAGCGGAAAACCATGCTGCAGTTCTGCCAGTCAAATGGGAAGTACGACACCTGTGGGAGCGGATATTAAACTGCTATATCATTTTTCAAAGGGAATTTTCCACACATATGGAATTCTGGATGAAGGTCCATGAAAATATGAGATAAAGTAAAACCTAGGGCATTGCATATTTAACATTAAATCGTCCTTCCTAGCTTGACATACAACTAGAGACGGTACCTCTATAGAGCAGGAGCTGCGGTAGATGGCCGGGGGAAGCCAGTTGACTGTCCCATCACTGTAAACCAAGACGTTGACGTACAGAGCCACGTCAAACTGACCGTCGTTACTGTAGGGAGAAAATAGACAAATGTGATGCTCATATTTTAGACATTATTTCACATCATTCTACAACCTGGTCCCTGTAAATACATTTTCCTTCTGTACACTATTGTATTGTATTAATTAGTTAATTAATTAATTTGTTTTAATGCCACTTATTTCTGTAATGCAATAATGCGACTTGCAATTTTCAAGTTGTAGCAGGCTCAGTTTTAAAGCTAGAGTGAAGATGCTAGTATCATCTGAAACTAGAACCTATACCTAAACCCTAATGAATCCATTGGTACCAACCATGTCATGCTAGCTTGTCGGGAAGAAGGCTAAATAACGCTCCAAACTTACGCTAAATTTTGGCGAGGAAAAAACGTCATGGCCTTTTTCAAAGAGTTCCCTTGACCTCTGACCTCCAGATATGCAAGATATAGGCTAATTGGGAATGTCAGTTGAATTTCTAGAACACATTTCATGGCAGTCCGCCTTCATGGTGGCACTAGAAGTCAGTATGCTTCATCCTGTGGCGACCATAAAGTGTCCGTGCAAAATGTCATAGTAATCAATCCAATAGTTGTTTAAAGGACTAGTGCGAAAGATTTAGTGGCATCTAGCGGTGAGGTTACAGATTGCAACCATAGACTGACAGGTCAGCTCTGAGTGAAGTAGTTGCACAGCCAAAGGCTCGGGAATTGTACAGGAGAGGAGATGTAACTTTAACTTTCTATTACGGTCACGAGTCTGTGTAATAGAACGTGTGTCAATTTGATCATAAATGTAGTTATAGAGATATTATGGTTAGTTGTTGTGTCTTTCTAGCCAAACAGCTACCGTGGTGGTATTGTAGTAGCTAGGTGGCTCACGCTAGCAAGTTGCGGCCTTGCTCGGCTCGTGATTGGCTCGGGCAGGTGTGTGGGCGGGACCTTGATAACGCGGCTCCAGCCCCCCGATCACTACTGAGCAGACTCTGGCTCCAAATGACTTAAAACTCTCAAGATGGCAGCTCCTGTATCTGGGATGTTGTGGCTTCACTTTTGTAGAGTGGGAAGAAGTGGAGACGCGTCGTCCATCTAAATATATACAGTCTATAATTGCAACCAATTGATTACTACTAGCTATGGTTCAAGCTGTTGGCAAACCCTCTGTTAGCTATTGTATGATGGATGACATGGATTACAATTACTCACTTGTTTATGAGGTAGATGTCAGGACGCCACACCTTGTTGGGAGGAATCCTCAAAACTTCAATGTCATCATATAACTCTGGGTTCCATGACAACCTGTAGTCTGTCCACGCCTGGGAAGGAAGGAAGGAAGGAAGGAAGGCAGCAGCAAGGAAGGGAGGTAGAAAAGAGCAAGGAAAAAAGAAAGAAAGTGAATAACAGGCGGAGCAGATGAGGTGAAATCATTACTACGGTGCCCCGATGTCTCTGTCATCTACATCCTCGTTTCTCCTGTCTTTGATAAGTCATTTAAATCCCACTGATCTAGACACGCACTCACACACCACTGTCACAAACACTCAAGCCGTCCCGAATTCTAATTAGCGATGTGCGAGGGACAAGAAATGAAAGAGCGAGTCGGAGAATGAGAGCGATAAAGCAAGAAATAATTTGTGCTTATAAAAAGTGACAAGTCCATTTGAGGGCAGAGCGACGGAGAGCAGCGGAGAGAGAGAGAGAGAGAGAGGAGGCGGAGCGGGAGAGCGGCTCGGTGATGAAGATGAATGTTTTTCATCGTCGTACCAGATTCATGAACACGTTGGTTGTCATCTGTTCGTTCTTCTCGTTCTGTAGCAGGACAG
Source organism: Sebastiscus albofasciatus (assembly GCA_916701655.1). Taxonomy (NCBI): domain Eukaryota; kingdom Metazoa; phylum Chordata; class Actinopteri; order Perciformes; family Sebastidae; genus Sebastiscus; species Sebastiscus albofasciatus. Next base: position 9,710 of record CAKAOI010047629.1, read on the forward strand.
AGAGAGACACAGAAAGACGAGGAGATACGTTAGTGATGCCAACATGTCTTGTTGTGTATGACAGGGCAGTTACTTTCAATCCTGCACTATGGAAACTAATTGGGTATGCACCCAGCAGTGATCGGGCCACTAGTGTGTGTATATGGGATTGGGCTGCTGAAGGATAGCACTGCATTTATCATAAGATAACTTCATAAAAACAACTTGATATATAGAGAAAAGGACAGAAGTGTGAATGTATGTGTATTTACCAAGCTGACAAGCTGAGAGAGGGTCATCCCCACTCGGACCATCACCTTGTCCTCCCAGTAACGAGCTGGTCTGACCTTCATGTTGTAGTTCTCAAACAGCTTCTGATGGAGCCGCCGCTCTGTTTCCGAGGCTCCTGGATGAAAGGACGGATGCAAAGAGACAGAAAATGATGAGGGGGAAGTGATACCTAATGAACCGAGAGCCACCGCCACCTGAAAAAAAAAACGGTGATTGAAAAATGAAGAACAATAAAGACATAGGGAAACAAAAAACAATAAAAGTAAGGGGTCGTATTTTTTGTGCTGTGTGAAATATATTACATCTTACATGTGATATGTACGGAAACCACATGACTTTAATGTAAAAATCTGTTTTCACATTATAAACATGCTAAATTCACATGCTTTTTGGCAAGATATCTTAATTTTGACATTTGAATTTATGTATAACGATGGAAGCATTACTGCATATCTTTACCTTGTCAAATTGTCTTGTTATTGTTGTACAAATAAAGTCTGATTGGTTGATGAAAAATACACCTAATACAAAGAATATAGCAGAACAAAAGCAGGGCTAAAACAAGAGTAAATCAATCATTAGTGAAAAGGACCAAAGTTAAAATGAGATAAAGCACAACATGACCAAAGCACATGACTCCGACACCCATTGCGAAGCATGTTTGTTCTCTGTGGATCAGTGAGCCGGGCCTACAGTGGGTTAGGGGTTCAATTCCCACTGGGATGATCCATGCTAAAAATATACTGTGTATGCTCATGTATACTTAGTATGGGCGGACTGGTACTCTGTTTTTCTGATTCAGATTGATTCAGACTGTATAGCCTGTAGTCTGATCTGGAAATAAATACTGGAGGTATGTGGAAGAGATAAATCATTAAACAAATGTGTTGTTCAGTAGGATTCTGCTCCAATATTTACCTCAATATTTGCTTTAATATAAACATTATTTAATAATTCTATGCTAAAATAGCATATAATGGTTAAAATAGGACCCTTAGGCTTGAGAAGCGGCTGCTCTTCATCGGAGGTGGAAAACTAATAGAAGACACTTCTGATCAGACACAAATCCCACCATTGTGTGACTTATTGTCTACATAACCTGGTAGCTAATGTCATGATTCAGGGAGTTTAATAAATAAATAAATAAATAATAAATAAAATAAAAATAAATGTAATAAATCATATCAATTAACTTTGTATTCTTTTCCTGGAAATGTATTAAATAAATTACCAGCTATTTGTTCCTGCTTACTGGGAAATAGTGGAATATAATTATTAAATAATGTTTATAATAGATATAAAATAATAATAATAATAAAAGTCCAGAGTCAAGTTCCAAGTCAAGACAGCCACACAAAGTATTTTTTGATTAATTTTGAGGTAAATATTGGGGTAATTTGGCAGTAAATCTAAAGAAATTTAATCAAATACTTGCTAATTATCTCCTGAAATTTGTCATCCTGTAAAATGAAGTGTTACCATTGGGTCTTATTTATTACTTAGCATTCACTCCAAGGAAAGGTGTGCCAGTAAATTTAGCACTCTGCGTGATGACAGGCATCCAACAATGCGTTTCAATACCTACCGATGACGGGCCGACTCTCATTCCAAATACGTGACAAAAACAACATGCGTAAAAGACAGAGAAGGACAGACAGGACATGCAAAAGAAGCCGTCAGCAGGGCAGATGGTGGTGGTGGTGCTGGTGGCGTACGATGGGTAGCAAAGGTGACTGAGCTAATGTAATTGATATGCAGCAGGGGAATGGGATCAAAGACATGTCTCGGATACCAGCTCCATTGGGGACTAAAATAGACTCTGATTAACAAACAATGATGTGTTAATATGATTCATTATATGTTCCAGAACAAGACGGTCTTGGGCTTTTTTGGCGTTTCAAGATGGACAAGATAAACATCTTTGACAGGACAGAGAGTGAGGACTTCTTTCCATGGGGATTTCCCCCTCTGTGTCTCTCTAATCTTACTGTTGGCCCTTCTCTTCGGGGTTGTAAAATCGCCCTACGAAAGGGGAAGGGACGATACAAAACAATCCTTGTGGAGGTCAGCAACGTGTGCATGGCAGCTTTTTCCTTTTAACTCCCATTGAGGGGTCAGAAGGTCAAAGTCAAAGCCCCTCAGTTGATCTCAGATAAGAACTAGTCATCACAAATCAAATTCTAATTATGATTTTATCAAAAAAAGAAAAAAAAAAAGAGGTGGAATCAATACCAATTTCACTGAACTGACAAGAGTGCAGTGGGATGTGAGACGCTTGTTATCTGATCTGATTACTGTAGCTATCCTGAGTGCAAAAAAAATGCTTCAATATTTAAGAGTTTGCTTGCAAATGGAGGTGGAAAAGATTCTCTTCTGGGCAGCCCAACAGGAAATAGGTAGTTGTTTTTATTTTGATTTGATTATTATTGTGTCATGCATAAATAATATGTCCAGCCCAAACAGGCTTACAAGACACCATTATTTAGAAAATGAAGAAAGATGAAGGCAGGAACCAGAGTAGCGGTATAAAATACAAATAATACGACACAAATAAACAAAAGTAGACAACTTATAAGCATTAAAATTAAATAGCCATTCCATTTTGTCATCATCCGAGCACCAAAACATGTCTGAATTTATAATAGAAGTTCGCAACTCCTCATAGTATGGACAATACAAAAGGAAATGTGATTCATTTTCTCCTAACTCAGACACTTTGCACAACCTGTTGTCCTCTTGGGTGTTTTTAAATCTACCAACTTCAAGAGCCAGAGGAAGGATCCCTGTTCTTATCTGTGCAACTAACTCCTCGATAAGTTTGCTAGAACATAACATTCGGTGCCATTATTGTGCTTGATTTGAATATATGTTAACAAATAGCAGTGTTGGGACAGACAGAGGAATGGCAAGACTAAACCACAGGTCGGCAACAAGCACATTTGTTTGCTCCCCGAGCCCCGATAATGGGGTCAAAAGTCAAAGTCAAAGGCGGTCGCACATATTTGTTTTCCTTTCTCCCCTTTTCTCTCCATCTCTTCCTGTCACTGTACAGTTCAACAGGTACGTCTACGTTCAAACGGCAGAGGATTAGAGTTAAAAAGTAGTTGATATTAGTGCCAATAAATGCTACATCCAAATTCAGATCAAGGAAAATACATTTAAATCTAAATCAAATAAATCATCAAAACTTTATATCTGATAATGTAAAACTGAGAAAATTGTCACAAATGCAACACGCCTTCCATGAAATGCCCTTACCAGTAAAAGTGAGACAAAGGCAGCTGCATACGATGATAAATGCGTTCATCCTCGCATGAATGATCCTCATCTTCATTTGTCCAATCATGACAGTCGTGACATCTTCTATGTGCAATCAAAGGCCCCGCTTTCCGCTATATAGGCACTTTAACCCCTCCGCGACCTCACCTGGAACCTAAATCTAGCGTCCTGAAAAGAGACACCTTTCTAGCTCGAAGCTGCACGCACACCTTCAGTCGGATCGCAGCTAGTTGGCACCTTCAGCAGCACACACTGTTCAGCTCTGTCTCCTGTCCCTGCGTCTCTTTGTGGCCATGGCTCCATGGGTGAAACCACGGCGTGATTGGGTGCCCATGCTGGGAGTGACGAGAGGGCGGAATGTGTTTGTACTGGGAAGCCTGCGGGGCAGGCACCTGTTGGTGCTCGCCAATCTGTGGTTTGCACTGTTGGGACGGTGGGTGGGAGGAAGAGGAAGTGGAGGGGGTGGCATGGGGTAAAGGAATGGCAATGAGGTACGGGTTATGACAATGGAGATATTTTTGGGGGGAGAACAAGTGGGTGGGGTGGAGCGTGGAGTTGATTGTGGGATTGACTTTATCTGTAGACGAAGAATGATGGTGGTTAATAGGTGGCATCTCTAGCTCATTTCACTTTTCTTGCTTTCTTCATCCTGTAATTGACCTCTCTTCTTTCCTGGTAAATCAAATCTCCTCTACCTCTTTCATCCCGTCACACATTTGTTTCCACTCTCCCTCCTTTGGTGCTGTCATTCCCATTATGCTGCGCTGTGTCTGGTAACAATGGTGGAATTCAAGCTGTGTATTATATCTCAGGGGAGAATTGGTTGTCCAATTTCCAATTGTTTTTCATTAAAAATAATCACAATATTAATCTAATTTAACAGAATTGACACTTGAATAGGTTGTGGGTTTAATTGTTTCATTAGTTTAAGGGGAGAACTTGTTTTTGTTTTACAATTTTAAGTCCTTTATACAGCTGTAAGAACAATTACCTTAAAAATCCAGGAAAACATACACAATGAATTAAAGGATAACTTTGGGATTTTTCAACCTGGACCAAATTTTCCCAGGTATAAGTGACTAATGGGGACAACAATTTTTGAAATTGGTCCAGTATTGAGAGCGAACGCTGCAGACAGCAACTGCTAAATGGGCTGCAATGTAATCGTTTGGTGCAATTCCGCTCCGTCAACTTACGTCCACAAAAAGTGCTTGTTTTTGCCACTGACAGGCTCTGTTGGAGAGGGGAGTGCTGGTGTTGTCAGAGTTTGTTGTTTTGGGAGTACAGAAAGTGTAGCTAAAAGATTTTCAATGTCACGGCTGAAAATTTAGCTGACTTTGACAATGCGGATGCAACGCCAGATTTCAGAACGAGAGTTCTCCAAGCGACACCTACAATAAACCAGGTCAAGCGTAAGGTAAAGAAAAACATTTTATTTATCTGTAGGCTCCTTTACATTATGTCAGACACTTATAATAACAATCGGAGCCTGTCAGTGGCAAAAAACAAGCACTTTTAGTGGACGTACATTGACGGTGAGGAATTGCCCCGAGTGATGACATTGCAGCCTGCCGGCTGTAACATTCTCACTCAATACTGGACTAACATCAAAAACTGTTGACCCCATTAGTTACTTAGACACAGCTAGAATTACTGTGTCGCAGTTGTATGCCTCCACCAACCAATGAAGTTGCAGTTTACACCCATGTCTGTCCAAAATGTGATCACTTCATCATTTTGTCCCATTAGACGCATATGAATTCTTGAGTTATGGCCAAAACGGCTGTTGCGGAGGCATGAAAACATGGAAAAATAGGTTTAAAAATACAGAAGTTACCCTTTAAAGTCACTATGTGCAGACTTTTAAGATTCCCAATTGGTGCCTCCCAGTGGGACAATCAAAACAGACACTGTGGCAGACAGCAGTATGCACGCATAGAGAGGGGATGGGGTGAAGGAAAAGCAACGATTATGACAATGTCCCATGGATCCAAACTAGTACACTGAGAGAAATGGTCTGAAAGACTGGACCAACTTCGGTCCAGACTATGTGCTGCAATGTGACTTTAAGTAAAAGGAATTTGGGGGTAAGAACAAATAGATTACCAGACTTGAGATGGAACCTGAATCCAAATCAGTGCGATGGTGACAAGTGAAATAAAAAGAGAGATGAAGAAATTGCAGGTAGTAGAGCAGAAAAGACATCATTCAGCAGAGCAAAGCTGACATGGTGTGACTTTATATGTCTCTGAGCCATTAAAGCGAATATATGTGCGGGAATAAAAATGAGGGATGCTGAAAGACCGGAGTGAAAACCTGCAGGATGAAGTTGCCGAAGCAGAAGTTCAGAAGTACCAAACTTCTTGGCAGGAGCAGTGAGGTGTTGTCAATAGTGATGGAGAGGTCCTATACTGTAGGAATCATGAGTTTGAGCAGAGAACGAGCACCTCGGTTTTGCTGATATTGAGCTCGAGGCAAGAAATGATAAGCATGCCCAATAAGGCATAAAAATAGAGATGGATGTTGTTGCCATAGAAATAGTGAGGGAAGTTCTGAGACGTGAAGAGTACAAGTGTTATGATCGATGAGGTGAAGGCCCGGGAATGAACTCTGGATCCTGCTGCTTCTTGGATCCCTTCATGTTGCTTTTTATGAAGGTTATGTCTGTATTTCAAGGGTCGTAAAGTTATTTTGTCTGTTACACAAGATAAGAAAATACTCACCTTGTTTCCATCACCTACTCTCTGTCTCTACTTTCTACTGAGGTCATGCTATCCTCTCTCCTGCATGCTGTTCGGGGGTTTTCAGGGCAAAAACACAAACAGGCCATGAATCAGAAATGGTCTATGACTTGCCCTCCTGCATGCCCCCACTCTTCGTATAGCTACATCAGTCAGTTTTTGTGTTGAACATCTTCTCAATGCTGCAGAGGTCAAAGTGTTAGACAATAAGCTGAGGATCGAAATGAGTGCAATTCAAACGCAGGAGCCGATAATGCTGCCGGGGGTCTATAATATTGAAGCTCTATCAGCACTGTCGGCGCAATGAGATGTCAAGAATGACTGCAGACTTTCACCCTTCAAATGCTTCGGCTCACACTGCATTATATGCATGAGTGTATTTACACTCATAGAAATATCAGGGAAGCCCCGTGCAGCGGTGTCCGGTAACCAGCGCCAGTGTGTGCGTTATTAATAGCGGGGCAGGCAGGTGACGAGCGAGGGGTCGCAACTCTCACGGCAGCATTGTGACAACAGATGGAGCCTTTGATATCTCCCCTTCAGATCTTTATTTAAAAAACAAAAACAAAGTGAAACACAAGATTAAAATGGTAGGTATGTGTTTTATGTCATGTGAGAGAAAAAGGACGTGAGTGTGCATGGCAAGCCGTTTTAACATTTAATAGCTAGACAGGATACTCACTAAAGATATCTGCAGCGTCATTTTGACTAGTCAAAACCCTAATTTTAGATATCCGTAATTACATTTTAACTAGTACAATTCAAACTACCTTCGGCATTCATGTGTATGGGGTTTCTCATTACGGATATCCGCAACTTATGACTAGTTCAAGATATCTTTAATTCCCCCTTTCCTTGTAGATATCTACATTGTCCTTTTTAGATATCTAAAATTACATTATGACTAGTCAGAATAATGTTATAGATATCTCAAACTGGAGTGACAGATAGTCAAAACGTAATTACAGATATCTAGAATTAGAGTTTTATAGGCGAAATGGCAGATCTGTAATTACATCAGCAGCTACGGCAAGTGGGAGGCAGAAGCTATTCAAATATACTATGGCGCTGCACTGCGTGTTTGGAGACAATAAATCTACAGTACGCTGTAAATTTCTACCACAACTCTCTAGCGAACTAACCTCTCGTTCGTCACAGATTCCTTGATGATAAGCTCTTTCTATTTCATGGTGTTTTATAACTATCTTACCCACAACGGTCTCTGACTGCTCGTCTCACAGCCGGCTGCACATAGAGACTGATGTTATGTGTCCAGCTCGGAGGACTGAAGGCTCGTTTTGATTAAAATGAGGTGGTAGCTCGTTGTCCTCCTTACTATGCTTAGAAAGAGCCCTTGTTGGTGTTTTAATAATGTTTTGCTTATGAGTTATTGATCCGGGAGGTTTGAATCTGTGAATATCATTCCAACTAACTATCCAAGTTAGCAAAAGCTTCTGCTAACACTGTTCAAATGCTTTGATGGGCCAATATCCAACAGGAAGCCTTCTGACTCGTCATAATGACGTTTGAGATATCTGTAACTGTTATTCTGGATAGTCAAAATTGAATTACAGATATATCTAACGGTCGTTTTGACTATTAGGACTAATCAAAATGCAATATCTCTAATGTCAATTCCGGATAATCAAGCTTAGCTATTAAATGTTAAAACGGTTTGCCATAGTGTGTATGTGTGCAAGACAGCGAGACATTGAGAAGCACAGGTCTCCTACAGTAAATAATGGGAATTCCACAGGCTATTGGTGCAGCTGGTGAATTGAGTTGGCACGCCGCTCCGCACTCCGACATAAGAATAGCCTCCATGCAAAGGCACACATACACTAGCGCCGAAAATACAAAGAGGATTACCATGGTTGCAGGAATATCCACAAACATGTGCCACACTCCAGCACATTCTAACACAGGGAAATGAAAGGCATACACCATGCTCATTATAGCATCTGGTTTGTCTTGGTGTTTATGTGTGAACACCACATATGAATATCCAAGTCTGGAGCCACACTCAGGCCTAGATCCTGTAGCTAATACACTAAAAAACACAACAGTACCTTAGAATTATGTATTTATACACATGTCCGGTACGCTAACATTGGCTTGGTTGGTATATTTCATGCAATCCTCAATGCCCTTGCACACGTAATGCAGTTTGGTTTAGTTTAATAGATGATCTATATCAAGAGATATGTCCAAATACTGTATTTCTTGGCAGCAAGACATGTCCATGTGATTAAGGCAACAATACTGCGGCTGAAAAGTTCTTGAGCACTGTTGCTCATTTAGCTGAGAAACCTCAAGATGTTCATTCATTTGCATTCACTTGCAAATCATACTGTATATTAGAAGTGGACGTAGTCACCGTGACGTCACCCATTGGTTTGTGGACTACGGTTTTGAAGCCTTGAGTTTGGCATTTTGGCTGTCGCCATCTTGGTTCTTTGGAACCAGAAGTGACACAAGAAAGTGGAGCAAAAAATAAGTAAAATTGACTTTCATGAACTGAAAACACACTGTGAAAGGTTAAAGTTTTAAAATAAAAACACGGACAACTCCAAGACGGGACAACACAGTGGAAGCGACCTGTCAATAACAAGGTAGCCCCGCCCTAAAGCATACCCTGCTTTATGGTCTATTTGACTCTAAATGGGACCATAGTTTACTAAATGAACATCATGCTGTATTGAAGAAGACTTGAAACTAGTGATAAACTCATGTTTACAATGTTTACTGAGGTAATAAATCAAGTGAGAAGTAGGCTCATTTTATCATAGACTTCTATACAACCAGACTTCTTTTTGCAACCAGAGGAGTCGCCCCCTGCTGGCTGTTAGAGAGAATGACAGTTTAAGGCACTTCAGCATTGGCTTCACTTTTCAGAACATAGTGAAGTGTCAACCCATCATATGTTTCTGTTTCACTCTGTTCCGGTCCGTCTAAAAAACATGCCATTAGCCAGTTCCCAGTGCTATTTAACGACTACGTCAACGAGCAACACTTCAATGTCGACTTGCCGACAATGTAGCTGGCCACGCTGGCTGTTCTGCTGCTTTTGTCCCTTGTAGTGTTAACATAGTTTAAGGGTAGGCAGAATACAGATACAAGCCCTTCTGTTCATGCTTTATGTCCAACAACTGACCTGGTTGGTCAAATTTTGTCAACTTTGGTCTTGAGGCAGTGGTAAGGGTCAAGAACTTGAACCGTTTTTGCCTTCCATATGGACAAAAATGACAGTGTTGTATTATAAATTATAGTTTGTGACGATATGGAATATTGGCAAGATGTATTTCAATATTTGACACTGTCTACACTAAAGACTAATGAACATCTTGAGGTCATTTGGGGTTGCTTGATGGCAGATGACAGCAGAAAACACGTGAGGTGTGATGGACAAGTTTCTTGCCTGGTGTACATATATAAGAGTTTCTAAATCGTTGGCTGATGGTGAACTAAACCCAGAGAATCATTTGGCAGTTTAATACAGTGATTTTTTTTCTGGTAAATGGTGGTAAATCAGGATGGGTATAGCTCAAGAAGACCAAATGTCCCGCTGCTTCAGGGGGCTTTGAAGGGGTCGGTGGGTGTGTGGTTGAAGCTGGCATCGGCGAAGATGGCCAAGGTGCCCACAGTGGTGAAGACGACAAAGATCCAGAGGAACATGCGGTCCACCACCATGGCCACGTACTGCCAGTCCTCCCTCAGCTGGACGAGGACGGATGGGTGGATGAAAGGGAGGACACAGAAAACAGGATGGGAGGAGGAAGAAGGAGAAGATGGGAAGTGAATGAGAAAACAGGGCAGAGTTCAGAAACCAAGTTATGGCTTTTATAAGATCCAAGATAGAAAAGGGAAAATAAAGATGGAGCAGAATTACAGCAGACTCACAGCTTCGTAGTCCTTCTCAGCCTGCAGGGCCTCAGCGATGTATGTGATGGCCTCCATGGCAGACTTGAGCTCGTCAGGTAGCGTGAGGTAGCTACTGGGGCCGTCAATGAACTTTCTCATATCTGTACACATACCCTCTGGCTGATACCTAAACGACAAGACACACAAACAATGTCACGGGAAAATATCCATAATGCAAAATATTTGATATGACAAATAAGTCTCTGATTAAGAAGAAATGTAGTGGGTGCACATAAAGTGTCTATGGAGGACGGAACCTGCCAAAATAAAAAATAAATGAATAAATAAATATGTCATTAAATATAGCAAAAATAATATTTTAAAAAGTAGATATTAATTGATAAATGTGACATAACTTTATATTTTTGTTTTAATTTGCTTCTTCATTTATTTATTTATCTTTATATTGTTTCCTTTATTTATGTACTTACTCTGTTTAATTTTCCCTTTTTTCTTTATGTATTTATTTTCCTATTTTTTTATTTATTGAGACTTGCATTTATTTTTTTATTTATTTATTTATTCGTGCATTTATTTTTGTATTTATTTTTAAATGTATGATTTATTTATGTGTTTATTTATTTCTGCACGATTTTCCCTTTGCATTTCGACCCTTATTTATTTCCCCAAACTTATTTATTTCTGTATTCTTTTCTTTATACATTCCTTTATGCGTTTCTGCCTCATTATGCAAATGAGGGGACTGTCATTCAACAGGTGTCATGGGGTAAGAGCATAAGGGTCAGAGTGCATGCACAGAAATGTATAAAGAAAAGCATACATAAATAAATATGTCTGGGGATAACCAAAAAGAAAATCATGCATAAATAAAGAAAGAAAGAAATGCATAAATATAAAAAATAAATACATACATTTAAGAATATATATAAAATAAATACAAAAATAAATAAATATATTTAAAATGTAAAAAAATAAATACAGTACATTAATAAATAAAAGGGAAAATTAAACAGAAGAGTAAATAAATAAGAGAGTTAATACAAAGATAAATAAATAAAGAAGCAAAATAAAACAGAAATATCAATTTATGTCACATTTTATCAACTAATTAATGGCTACAATTACTTTTAATATTATTTTTGCTACATTTAATGACATTTTTATTAATTTATTCAGACATTTATTTATTCATTCATTTATTTTCGATTATTATAGCAGGTTCCATCCTCCATAAGTGTCGACATCCAAACTGAACAAACGCACAGAAGCTTGCAGAATGTAACAACGCATGAGCAGATGTCGGTCCAGACTAATTAAAAAGCTGTTAAATAGTAAAGCGTTTATGAGGTCGTCATTCAGAGAGGAGTAAAGAGAAGGTCAGAGGAGCTCCCCGGGCTCGCTCTGCCAGTGTGGGTGTCACCGCTCTGCATCTGCTGACTGGGCTGCTCTGGCTCAGAAACCCTCCGTGTGCGAGTGTGTGTGTGTGTATGTGCATGTTTCTGTGTTTACTTGTTGCCCTCAGTTACCAGCCGTCAGCTGCGATGGTGTGCCAGCGGTTGCTGTGGGTGTCTTTGTATAAACTCTCTTAACTCTACTTTTCACATGACAGGTCAAAGTTGTTTTCCTTTGCAACAAGCTAGTATGACATAATTTGTACTAATCGATTCCTTAGGTTTTCTAGTTTCATATGATCTCTCTAACTTTAAAACTGAGTCCGCTACAACCTAAAAATCACAAGTTGTGTTAATGCGTTAAAGAAATGAGTGGCGTTAAAGCGAATGTGCATTAACGCGTTAACTCTGACAGCCCTCAAATTCAACTTCTCATTTGCTAGAGGACGGACGTGTTATTACCTCTTTCAAAATCTATGCAGTCTCACTTTAACACACAGCTGTCGAAGAAACTCAAAGCATTACTCATTAACCTTTTACTGCTCTGATTTTCCCTCCTGAATTTCCACATAAAAATCGTACAGAGTGTCCTTGAGCAATGACACTTGGATTTCCATTGGTTGCTTCCAGTAGAGCATCAGACGCAGAGCTTTAATACTCCTATAACTTTAAGTAGTGATACAGCACGACTCTCTCTGCAGGACGTCACAGCTAAAATGCCTGGTTGAGAAATGACATTGTCTGTGAAACTAAAGGATAATTCTGGATTATTACGTACAATATTTGTAGCTTGGGCCATCATTTTCTGACTTCTCTCTCCCCATGTTTCCCGTCTCTCTCTATACTGTGACTGTCAAATCTTAAACAACAGAAAGTTGGTATTTAAGTTGGTCTGGGATATGTTTTGGGTAATAATTTCACAGTTTATCTTGGTTTTCTCTTCCAGTTAAGGTCTGTCTGACTGCCTTTCATACTTATTTTCTATATTATTTTCCAAATGTTATTATTACACATTCTGATAAAGGGTCAAAACCAAGAAAATAATGAATTAAATTGTTGTAATGAAATGTCATAACAACAAAAAAACACACATTCAGCTATGAGGCACTGCTTCCAAAGTGTGTACCTGCTGATATTGTTTGTAAAAGTCATATATTAAATCAGAGATAATGTATTATTCTTCAATTTTGAGCAGTATTCCCTTTTAACAAAGTCCCTTAACCTCATCTACTCTTGGTCCTTGCCACCACCTTGTCCAAACACATTACACTCTGACAAATTAACATTATTTCCTTGCAGAACATCTGCCTTTTTCAACCACCTGTTTTTTTATGAAACACCTAAAGTATTAAACACCTTACGTTTTTTAGATCCTGCTAAAAAACATTAGATAAAATGAACTGCAGGCCAGGCAGCTCACCACCAGAGGACAGTGTGGCACTGTGTCTTTAACTGGAAACCATTTAAAAAAGGAGTGTAACCTGACAGTCAGGGCAGCGTATAGAGCTGCTTGGTATTCAGCACAGCAAATTGGGGGGGTTTACAATGCAGCGCTGCCATCGCTGCTGCTCCTGTGAGTGTGGCAGGTGAAGAGGCTGCGACCTCAGAGAGGTGGAGCCTCATCAGATAGAGAGAGAGAGAGATAAGAGAAGGAGGTAGAGAGAGAGACAAGTTGGCCTTTTCACCCCTCCTCCCTTTTTTCTCCTGCGTGGCTCCAAGTAGCACTTCATCAGCGAGAAGTAAATGACTATTCAGAAGACTAATTCAACTAAAACTGGCTGCGTCTGGTGCCAAGACATGCACTAAACCCAATTAAGAAGGTGTGTGTGAATGTGTGCGTACTGTGGGCTCAAGAGAGATACTGCTGTCTCATCAAATTGGCTAATAGAGCCCCCCCTTTCCTCCTTCTTCTTCTTCTTCTTCTTCTTCTTCCGCCACCAGTTCTTTCACCGAGACACGCAGCGTCCCGCTCTAATGTGTCAGAGTCGATTTGTGCGGGTCATTATTATTTTAGCAACGATTCTCTGCCGCCTCCAGTCTTCCCTTCTAGACATATTTCACTTCTCACAGGAGGTGAAGGATAGAGAGGGAGTGACAGCTACAGACTGCGAGGAAGATTTTTGGTATTAATAGAGCAGCAAGGAGGCTGAATAGTTAAGGATGTCACATCGTAGCTGATTCTGGAGGATGTACGGTTCCTCTTTCTGCCAAATTCACCTGAGCAAGGTCAGTGATTTCCTGTGGATAAGGTATAGAGACTAGGGCTGCGGTTCAATAGTCAACAAAATAGTCAACAAACCTGCTGTGGTGAAACTGCAATGCTCTGAAGATGGACTACAAAAAAATACTTTGCCTCGTGCGTTCTTACCGTGTTGTTTCATGCAGGCTATACAAACATTGACAACCCGGTGAAAAATCTTACTTAATTTCCAAGGTTGGAATTGAAATAAAAGAAAAAGCAATATAGGTGAATGGTGCGTCGCGTTAAATGCTGCCGCTGCAAGGAATTTTGGGAAAGGCATTATCTCCTTTCCTTTCGTAAAAGATGGTCCAGTCACCCAAATACTAAAGGAGATAAGGAAGCATTGAAGCACCTTTCCTTAGCATTTAGAGAATTGGAGCAGCTCTTATCATGGCAGATACTTCCTGGTCATTTCACTCTGTTAACCTTCCTAAGCAAAACAGATTATTCGACCGGCAGCAACATTTAAAGTTACGCAGCATTTCAATTTCGATTCCAACCACGGTAATGACGCAATATTTTTCACTGGGTTGTCCACATTTATACAGCCTGCATGAAACAACACGGTAAGAACGCGCAGGGTGAAGTACCTCAGAGTCCATCTTCGGAACGCATCTGAAAGGGAGGGGCATCATTTCAAGGCAGGCGGAGGGGGTGGGGGGCATACAGTATGCATTGAAATAGACATAGGCCTATAATATTATCAAGTAGTTGCAGGACAACATGTTTACTTCCGCGGATATTTCGTATCATAGCAACCAGACGTAACCAAAGCGTCACAGCCGAAAAAACACTGCGCCTCCAAAGCGTTCTCAAGTGATCCCCACCGAGCGTTTCAGAAGAACGCTAGCCGTCTTCAGCTGGAAAAAAACGCTTTAGTGGATACGGGCCCTTATTCATAAAAATATTATATCAGACTCCAAAAGCTGCTTGACCTCATGACGTTTTCCATGGAGCTCAAGGAAAAGTGGTTAGGAAATAAGAAAAGACATAGCACGTGATTTACTATTCCATCGCAGCGTCTGGTTAGACTTATGTGCCAACAGGGGTAGCTGTTGTCCACCAATCGGAAGGTCGGTGGTTCGATCCCCGGCTGCTCCAGGTCACATGTCGATGTGTCCTTGAGCAAGACACTTAACCCCAAATCGTGTGTGAATGAGTATTTAGATTAGATCCTGATGGGCAAAGTTGGCACTTTAGCAGCCTCTGCCATCTGTGTATGAATGTGTGTGTGAATGCTGACATGTAGTGTAAAGTGCTTTGAGTGGTCGGAAGACTAGAAAAGCGCTATATAAGTCCAGGTCCATTTACCATTTACATTGGCCCAAATCCAGCTCCTATAGCTCAACAGCTTCAGGGGAAACACTCATCAGTCTGAGGTTCACTGGAGGGTTCCAACATCTATATGTCTTTTAAAGGCTGTTCCACCTTAAGACAAATAGCTTTGTTTTGTACTACTGTTTAAGCATAATACATCCACAGTTTGAATCTAAATGCACCACTGTCTTGGTACAAACACCTCTCACAGCTTTAAACCAAAAGGTCAGAAAATAAAGAGCTAACTTTTTTGCAGTAAAAGCAGTTTTTACTGCAAGAATATAAAAAAAACGACATGCGACAGTGATTTTTAAGTGTGTTTGAGCAAAGCTTTGCTGGCCAGCTGACTTCAAAGATAACCTCCTACACAGACCATGAATACTAAACTATTGAATTTCATTTCATAGAGCTATCACTCTTAATGTGTTTTTAATCACTTCCACTGTTAAAGATATCCACCAGCTAACGTTTGCCCTACCCTGGGCAAAGCTGCATCCAACCGTGCCCACTTACTTCTTTCCACACCATGAGACATGAGCACAAAATGCATATCTAAGTGTAATCACATGAACAATCGCTGTCTTGGTCTCACCTGTTGGGCTTGGGGAATAAGATGGAGGAGTCGGGCTTGCGGATGAAGTATTCATCAGCCACCTTGCTGATGGTGATTATCTTTTTGTCTGGGCGGGGCATGATCTCCAGGGACAGAGGGGTCTCTACTTTTGGCCGCAGCATGCCCAGGTAAGGAGGCAGCATGTGGATGAAGATCTAGCAGATAAAAGAAAAGATGAAAAAGCAGTAGTTACCTCAAGAACTTACGGTAAAATCAGTTTCTTTGCGCATCTACTTCGATGTGAGTTTAAAACTGGAAATCACAAATGTAAAAAATACCCATTCAGGTATATGTCTTTGACTCAAACCCACATTGGGAAACAGAAGGTTATTCAACTGTACTTTCCACTTTCCTTTCAGTCAATAGCTTGCTGGCTCTCCCACACCTCCAAAATCCATCGTCTTCCCTGGTAATAAAAATCCATTTGTTTGGATTCCTGTTTGGTGATTTATGGGACAGCTGGATTGCACTTGCTCTGTATTTGCCTATTAAGGCTGAGAAATGAGTCAAAATGTTGAATTTAGCAGTGAGATAACCTTTGAGAACAGTTGCTGCTGAATGATGTGGGTGGGGAAACCAAATGGGTAATGCTTTCCAATTCCTCAACGTCTCCTCTCAAGGTGTCCTTGAGCAAAGAACAGAAACTCTGAGATACTCCAGTGGAGCTCTTAAGTAAAGACCTACAGTTGTACTGGGCAGCTCCCAGATGGGTGTAATTAAGATAGAGATAAATGTTTAAGATAAAACAGCAAACCACTTGGTCAAATGTCAGTTTTGATCAATATCATAAATGCTGTTTGCCTCTGTTAATGGCTCTTTTATCTGTACTCTGAAGTGCTTGGATATCCTTCTTTTGAAATAACTCTTGGCTCGCCTGTATTGACGGATTGGATGTCAATAATTGCCCGCTGGCGAATACATACTGTACTGTAGCTACGATGGGAAATGTAACGTGAGGTGAAGCAGCTTGACTTGTGTTGTAGTTTCAAAGAAAAAAAGGGTGACTTAGCCTTCATTCAGAATCAAACATGCTCCTATGTGACCTCTCTTTCCATCCTACCATTTCCCAGTATACTGCAACACCTGTCATGTTTCCCGTAGACTGGTTTCTCTGTGTGGGACAGCAGGGCAGTGAGTCACACATAGTGACATGATCACAGCAACAGAGCAGCCAAACAGAAACGCTGCCAGTCTGGACACCGCACGCATGAGACACGCAGCAGTTCAGCGAGGTAGCTTCCACGCAGAATGAAGTACAGTATAAGGTGCAGTAAACCCAAAAAGAAAAGTCCCCATATGAGGACGTAGGGTCGCAGGAGTGTAGTTGGCACATCGTGAGCCGTGACTATAAGAGAGAAAACTGCACTCTGGAGAGCTCCGCTTCATCTACAAAGACCTTATATCACGACGATGGCTGCTGTAAGCTAGTGCTGCTGCTCTGTTTGTTTGTGTGGGACTCTGGCAGACACGATCACAGCAGCAGAGAGTGTCCAAAGCGACGTTGAGGCCCGAGCTGAAAGAGCTGAGAGGCACGGTGATTGAAGCAGAAGGAGGAGCTGAAAGACACCAAGGCTGCACTTGACACTAAGAGGAACCCTCGTCGTGGGTGACCTGAGGCGAGAGGAGAACTCAGCCCTGGGTGCCATCCATGGCTATCTGAGTTGAGCGACTGGTGAAAGAAAAATGAGATGCTGACGGCAACCGTCAAGATGGAGAAGGAGGAAAAAACAACAGAGATGACATCTGTCCAGAGAGACTGAACGCTGGTGTCGCCAAAGCGGCCTTTTCTGTTGCTTTACACACACTTACTAAGGTCATATTTAACCAACATTGGCAATGCCTACAACCCCACTACAGGCACCTTCCCTGCACCTGTGAGGGGAGGCTATTACACGTGTTGTTTTCTTGTACAATAATGATCAATTTTTGAAGTACAAACAATTACAAAACAGGGATGGTCACTTGAATTTGTCCTTTACAGTGATTCTCACTAACCTGTTCCTTTTAGCTTTCCCCTAGGGTTTTATAATTACTATAATTTTATAGTATTTTTAGTTGCTTTTAACTTATGTCAGGAAGTAATTTCTCTATAATTTTATTCGTCCTATTTTGACGCTTTTAATCGCATGTTTTTCGTGTGAAGATTTGAGATTTCGCTGTATTTTAAAGTGTGCTATATAAAATAAATTCGTTATTATTATTATTCTACAGCTGGAGAGGGCAGATGTTATTGACACCAGTATATTTCCTGACACTAGATTTGCCGGGGGGACATCAATCTCTCTGGCTTCCTGCTGTTCCCTCTGTAAGAAGGGCTGTGAGGTGAAGAATGGTGTATGAAAAATATCACAGCACAACTTTTCTCCGACATGTATCAGATTTTTTGGCAAAAAATTAGATGACTCAAATGTATCTCAAAATGTAATGATTTTTTCCCTTTCCTATTATAAGCTGATTGGCTTCGATGTGAAGATTCGTTTGAAAAATGGCAGGGTCAGCTTGGAGGTGGTGCCATTAAAGCGTAATAAGTGTAATAAAAGAATGCTAACAGAAGAAAAGTCAATGTTTCCATCATTTTTCAGATTATAATTATTGCATTAGTGGTATGGATAAATGCCATTTTGACAGTGATGATTTATATTGACTTAAAATTAGATAATTATTATCTAAGCCATCTCTCTCATCTCATCTAAGCCTGGAGGGAGCTAATGTGATGTGTGTGTGTGTCTGTCTGTCCGCGGCTAATCTCGGGTACTACTGGACCCATCAGCCTGATATATGATTGTTTGCTCAGTATACATTAAAGTGTGCATACTATCTATTACTTGTTGCTTGTTCTTGCGTTGTATTACAAAGAGTTCTGGAGTCAATAACAAGTCAAACACACACCTGAACATCCATAAAATGTCTGTTCTGTGTGCACAAATCTCTCCTTTCCACATTTCATGACACTGATCATTAGAAGAGTGGGAGTGAAAAGAAGCAGAACCTATAATGTTCTTTTCTCCCATCAATCCAGTACCAAGCAGTTTAGCTCCGTTAGACCATGCAAATCACCTGAGTATAAGCCTTTCGGAGGTGAGCGTTCCCTGAAAGCGTGACAGAACTTGGTTGCAAAGTGTAGAGCTGCTGCTCGGGCCTGTAATTAGCTTCACGTAATGTACAGTGAGGGCAACAGCCACTGATGGAGGTTAATGGTATAACATGACATTCAGGTTGTTGAGGACTGTGTCGACTTAACACAATAGTCTGCCTGGACCCAAACTACTGTTGCCTACATCTCCAAATTACCATAAAAATTAACATTACATTAATTAATAAAGGCCACCATTTATTACAGTGATGGAGGCGTTGCTTACAAACATGAAAGGGGGAATGAGGAGGTTGTTGTGTACCCAAAATCGGGGGACCTCACCTTACGGACCCACATGGGCATCGAGTGGGTGTTGGGTGAGCGGTGGTGCAGGTTGAGGACGACCACGCTGAGGATGACAGAGAACGTGACCAGGATCATGGTGAACATGATGTAGTTGACGATGATGGGGACGCCCAGTGACGTCTCTGGGATCTTATCAGCCAGCAGCAGCAGGAACACGGTGAGGGTGAGCAACACGTTGATCGACAGACCCATCTTCTCTCCTGGTAGGGGGAAAAAAAAATGAACAGCGGCCCCATGCAGGTCACCACCAATGGTTGTAATTGTCTTCACTCTGATTTTAACAATTGTGCTCCTTTAAGTCTGTGTTGCATCTCATCACTACATTGTGTTCCTCCGTCAGCTGATCTACTGTTTTAGCAGCAGCTGGTCCATGTAATTCACCAGTAATGACTCTAATAGAAGATTCATCTCCCATTCTAAGTGAGGCTGATTGACCAATAGAGCAGGGCCTCCCAGGTGTATTCAGTGGTCACTTACAAACTGTGTGTACCACAGATTGGTTAGAATTGGTAGGTAATGGGAAATTGATGTGCATTAGGGCAGTGCCTGCTCCCACGGTGAGTGAGTGTCAAAGCAGAGGCTTTTCCACTCACACACTTCATCGCACTGCATCACCACAAAGTTCAACAAGTCAGAGTTTTGGTTGACAAGTCAAGGACATTAAAGTGGTAATCTGTGAAAGACGTTTGCTGCTAATCAATATATCTTTTGTTTGAACCATGTGAGTGTTGTGAACAAAGTACAGTCCTAAGCTGATCACTCTCAGTAGTTGTGGGGCTGATTTCTACTATTTCATTTTAGATGTTCTTGAGTCAGCAGTGCTCGCTGGGAAACAGCTATCTAATCTGAAATGGAATCCCTTTGTGACAGTAATTGGACAAATATGTGATTGCCCAATCCAACTAGCCCACACAAACACAATTAGGAAATGGTGTAAGCAGTTTTTAGAGAGTGACGATAAAGCTGTGTAATCCTAACCAAAGCTAGATCAAAGTGGAAACTACTGTGTGCGTTATTAGTCTCACGGTGAACTGGTAGTATTCTGCATGGTTGGCGTACCTGCGTCAGGAGGCAGGTAGAAGTTAAAGATGGCGATGATGGTGATGAGGATGCAGGGGAGGATGATGTTCAGGACGTAGTACAGGGGCTTCCTCTCGATGATTAGGTAGAAAGTCATGTCCTCGTAGTGATCGTCGTTCATGTTCTTCCTACATGGCTTGTGTGTGATGATCCACTCGCCGCCCTCTGTGGAAACATTCATATTTAGATGATGGCAACAAATCTGCATACCACAAGAGGGTCCGAATAAAAGGTGCAAACTCACTGCGTCATGCAAAGGAATATATCCCATCATAAAAGCCAAGTTTTGAGTTGTTGTTACGACTTAAAGGGGCATTCACGTGAATTTTACCAGTAGGGAACTCGTATTTCCGATTATTCCGACACCACATGAATGCAGCACAAGTGCCCTATCTCGCAATGTTAATGAAAGTGAAACAGCATTGCTACGTGTTAACAAATCCAGCTGTGATAAGGGATATTTGATACACAACACAGTTGTACCAGCAGGGGGGATACATGGCCTACAGTAGTGCACAGATGCTGTTTCCATGGTTGCCACGAATAGCGCCTGGTGTTTACTCGGGGAGAGCTTGTCTGCAGGAGGAGCGCAGTCAGACCCCGCGGATCCAAGCAAATACGCAGGCGGAGTGTCTCTGTCTGAAAAGACCTTAACACGTGTACAAACTGGATGTTGACCTGATGTTAGCAGATGTGTTTTCTTGTTGGAAATGCGATCGTTCGACAGAGTGATGGGTTGTGTTTGAGTTTTGGCAGGCAGCTGCTGTCTCCTCTTTTAGTGGTACGAAGCACCGGACTGTACCAGCCTACTTTCACCCCTGCCCTTAACTGCTCCATCCATCCATCCATCCATCCATCCATGTGTTCCCCACCAGATTCTCACCAGTGTAAGACTCGTCCAGTTGGATCTCCCTGATCTCGTTGCCTTTCGAGTCCAGTGCATACTGCACATCGATCTCTGTCACGTCGTACGTGTAGGAGCGGAACTGCATGGTGCAGTTCTGCCAATCAAACGGGAAATACGTTACCTAGACACAGAAACAAAGAGGGAAATTAATGGAAAGCACGAGAACAGGAGGAGGACAATGGGCCTCATGCATGAATGATTTTTCTCTTATATTTGTTCTTGCACAAAGTAATAAGAAGAAAATAAGAAAATCCTACGTGGGATTCATGAAAACGTGCACCGACAGCCAAGTCTACCACCTGAGTGTGTTGATGTATTGCGTTTGATCTTAAATTGGATGCCAGGCAATTTGCCTCGGTAATCGAAAATGGCTCATGAGCCACTCGTCACTCTCAGCAAATAAATCTACTCGATCTTTAAATACACGCTCTCGAATTGCGGATTCAGTTGGGCATTGCTTCATACTATTTTATATACTGTGAAAAATCCTAATTAATGACATGTGCTGTCATGGCATATTGGTCTTGTTTTGTTCGGCTAGACTTAATCATCTTTAATAAGTCATTAAAGTTATTAAATGAATAAATAATTGTAGTAAACATTTTTCTTCTGTGTTTTTTCATAAGCTACTTTTCTAGCTGTGAGGCTAGTGCATAACCACTGCACCAGCGTGCAGTCCTGGACAGCACTTGCATTAACTATAACTACTGGAAAACAAAAGAAGTCAGGAAGGTATGACACAGTTTCCCTGTCTTCTAAGTGTTTATTGTTAACATAAAATACATTCAGAAAGTGACAGCATGTTTATTTGTATTGCAAATGTTGTTGAAATTCTATCCTCCATTCAAATTGCCACTGACAGACAGTTGCTGTTTACCGTGTTGACGCTGCCACCTTGTGGTTTCATGCTGCGCCCTCGCAATATACGCATGCATGAGCAAATTGCATTATTTTTTCCATCATGTTATATAGAATAATATCAATGTTTTGAAAATAGCCGTTGTTCTCCTTTAAAATCAAATCCGTGCATGTGCACGATTTGTGCATGAAGCCCAATGTCTTCAAGTTTAGGTTTGTGTTATGTGTTGCTGTTCACCTTAACTCCACAGGAGCTGCAGTAGAGTGCAGGAGGAGTCCAGGTTACTCTGCCATTAAAATAAGCCTGGACATGGACATCCAGGGCCACATGAAACTTCCCGTCATTACTGGAAACACAGGTAAAACATGAATTAAAAAAGAGTTATTTTCTTATACCTGTGCTGTATGTTAGAAAAACATGCGCATGGAACATCTTTTAATAAATAAATAAAATTACTAGATAAATAAATAAATGTCATTAAATGTAGCAAAAATAATATAAAATAAATGTAGCCATTAATTAATTGATAAAATGTGACATAAATTGATATTTCTGTTTTAATTAGCATTTTTATTTATTTATCTTTGTAATAATTCCCTTATTTATTTACTCCTCTATTTTACCTTTTATTTGCTAATGTATTTATGCTTTATTTTTTTTAATTAATGTATTAATTTTTGCTTTTATTTATTATTTATTTATTTATTTTTGCATTTATTTTGTATTTTAGTATTTATTTTTGCATTTATTTTATTTTATATTTATTTTTAAATGTATATATTTATTTATGAATTTATTTATTTATGCACGATGCACATTTCACCCTTTATTTATTTTCCCAAACTTATTTATTTCTGTATTCTCTTCTTTATACATTTCATTTTACATTTCTTTATGCATTTCTGCCTCATTATGCAAATGAAGGGGCTGTCACTCAATGTGTGTCATGGGGTCAGAGCACATAGATCAACTATATGCTAGCCAGCTGTACTCTAGCCCTCATCCAAATTAAAGCAAGCAAATTAAAACACTATTAATATTAATAACATTAAAACATATTATTTTGCTACATTTACTGACATATTGTATATTTATCAAGTCATTAATTTATTTTTTATTTTTGCAGATTCTGTCCTCCATACACCCTGTCCTTCAGAGATAATTGGTTTAATAAAAAAAAAAAAAATGTAATTACAACTTCCTGAAGTGGCCACACACACGCACAAACAAAAATATGACTGGCAGTGAAAAGTCTCCATTTTACAGTGCAGCACATATCAACAGCTTATGCTGCTGACTCAGCGGCACATATCATGTGCAATAGCAGCATCCCAGGTTTGAATCTCGCCACAGGCCTTTTTGTTTCATGTCAACCCGCTTCCTCTCACTGAACCTTCCGGTCTCTTTGGTCTTTGAAATGAAGCATAAATTACCCACAAAGAAAGATAAGGTGAAGCTCTAGTCAGAGTGAGTAATTATATGTATATATAATAACTATATCTCGTATGTGTGATTATTGCAGTCACACAGCTATGGAGTATATCAGCATTTGGCTGCATGACCCCCGCTAAAACATTTTAATTGGCACGGATGAAATGGAGGAACTCGACACATTTCACAGGACACTTGTGAGCGCAGCACTAACGCCGGATGTATACAGAGCTGTTTTGGCCGTTAAGCTCATAACGCCATGCACAACAAAGACATGGAGTCAATTAGACACAGATTTAGCCGTCTGTCAGGGTGCAGTGTTCGGCTTTTATGGCTCGGATGATTTAACGAGGAGAAGCTTGTGTCCTTAAAGCGGGCCCTCCTAAAAACCCTGTCCCTGTGAAGGTGCTGCTGCTTAAATTACCAACATTGATCATACACACACACAGAGAGAACACGCTTTTGTATTTGCGTGCATGTTCATATTTGTGTGTACGTGCGTGGTTCCACGTGAGCACCTCCCGGGCTGAAGTAGCTGAGCGGTGCCATCGGATCCGTTTTTAGGGAGCCATGCTGCTTAATTGCCTATAAAGTGTTGATGAATGGAGCAGTGGGGATATTTACAGCGGTGTTAATGGGAGTGTGCATGTGTGCAGGGGGGAGAAAGAAAAAGAGACTACGCTCGCTCTTCTGGGTATCTAAATTTTCTAATTCAATGCTGTGACATAGAGTTTTTCCATTATATCCATTAGGTTCTACACTGTACTGTAGCTGGACTCTTTAACTTCATGTCCACTG
The DNA here is from genome assembly GCA_916701655.1 of Sebastiscus albofasciatus. Classification (NCBI taxonomy): domain Eukaryota; kingdom Metazoa; phylum Chordata; class Actinopteri; order Perciformes; family Sebastidae; genus Sebastiscus; species Sebastiscus albofasciatus. The sequence continues at coordinate 33,959 of CAKAOI010047629.1, forward strand.
GGTGCAGCTGCATGGTGTTCTGGCTCCATCACGTACTAAAACAATCTGCTGCTCATTCATGATCAATGTGGGAACAGATACTTTGTGACTCTGCTTGTTTTAATTACTGTACAGTAAATACAGTGGTAATTGTCTTATCTTTATTCTGTATCTCTATTTCTTGAATAGTGCATATATATAGACCAAAAAAGTGTTCCTGCTTCAGAGATGCAACCTGGTCTGGCAAAATGCACCATATAAAGTTAATGCAGCGGAGTGCCATGCATGAGCTGCTAAACAGATACTCCAGACCAGTGGGCAACCTCCGGGTCTGAGAAGTGAAGCCAATGCAGAAGTGCCTTAAACTTGCATTCTTTCTAATGGCCAGCAGGGGGCGACTTCTCTGGTTGCAAAAAGAACATAAACATGAGTTTATGGTTTCATTTGATGTTCATTTAGTAAATTATGGTCCCATTTAGAGTGAAATAGACCATAAAGTAGGGGATGCTTTAGGGCGTGACTACCTTGTGATTGACAGGTCGCTACCACGATGTTGTCTGATCTTGGAGTTGTCCATGTTTTTGTCTTACAACTTTGACCCTTTCACAGTGTGTTTTCACTTCATGAAAGTTAACAAACACTTTTTGGTCACCTAAAAAAAAGCCACTTCTGGTTGAAAAAAAAAACAAGAGGGCGACAATAAGAAACCAAGATGGTGACGGTCAAAAACCAAAGATGATGACAGCCTAAATGCTGAACTCGAGGCTTCAAAACCGTAGTCCACAAACCAATGGATGACGTCACGGGGACTACGTCCACTTCTTACAGTCTATGGTCCAGTCATGCTAGCTGGCAGATTGTCTCCGGCAGACCCGCTAACTTGTCTTCAACATCACCTCGTCTCATAACCAAAACACTAAATTCTTATGACCTTGAGTGGAGGTGTAAGGAGCAGGCTCAAGGTGGACTGTATAACTAACAGACAGGGTTAGCTACATGTAGCTGTACAACAGGAGCAGTGGAGTGAGCAGGGTGGGGGTATTTCGACTGAATAAATAGACAAACATGACCTAACTGGAAGGAAAAAAAGGGAACTATTTTTGGCATAAACCAAGTTGTGCCCAAGTTTGTCCTCATAAGACATTTGTCATACAGTTGAAATATCTTATCCTACATGTCTTTCACACAGGCAGCAGCAGGCGCATCAATATGTACGTGAAGGTAAACACTAACTGCCCCTCAGGGCCGATGCAGAAAACCATCCTAGACCAAATAAAAATGGAGGAAAGTGACCAAATTGGTTTCTCCTCTCAAGTCTTTGGCGCTGATTAATTCATGCCAATGTGAGTGCAGTGCTTGTGCTTACTTATTGATGAGGACAATGTCAGGCAGCCAAACCTTCCCAGCGGCAATACGCATCACCTCAATCCCATCGTTCTCCTTGGGTTTCCATGACAACCGATGATCTGTCCATTCCTGTTTTAAAAAGTTTAGTTTGTGTTTATGTGTGCAGGGATGTGGGAATTACATAAAAGCACAGGGACAAGAGAGAAACAGAAAATGACAGAGAGGGGTAAACTTTACATTAACATATGTAACCAATTTGTCATTTCATCAGTTTATTTCTCATTTCTCCACTGCTGTAATTAGATTCCAAAGGGCTGATTCCCTTGTGCATTTGTCTTTGCATAACAAAAACACCATTTGCATAATTTTTCATTTTGCACATACTCTTTATTATTAGGACTACTCCAAGTATTCTCGCTTGGTTACTTGCGTAGTGCATTGCCACTGAGCTGTACACAAAGGAGGTCGTACATTAATACACTTCTTTGCAGTGGAGACGGAGTCACAGTTGAGTTGGTCAACATGATGTGAAGAAGAGTTATTCAATTCTGCGTTAATGAATGCAACTTTTTATTGTTTAAGTAAAGCCACAAGCTCTTGTGTCCCTCAAACAAACTGCTGGTAGATCGTTCATTGTAGTAAATGTGACACAAACACACTTACCAGATTCATGACAACAATTGTGCTCATTTCTTCATTTTTCATATTCTGGAAACAAAAAAATATAAAAAGGTATGTGATATTGGTGATTCTCTTAATGATCATACACACACATGCATACTCTCACAACATGGTGTCTTCCAAGCAGTAATTATGGCAATTCTGACTACAGCTTATGCACTTACCACCTCTGTTTTTGACATCTGGGAACTGCAGAAAGAGCAGCGTGAGAGAATCCTACAGCTTTCCAAATAAACTTTTACATTAAACATTTCACACATTTTGTTCTACTGCATGGAGATCTACTTCTAGGGAAACCGGAATTGCAATTGTAAGGTTGCAATGTTTACTGAGGTAATAAATCAAGTAAGAAGTAGGGTCATTTTCTCATAGATGTTTTGCAACCAGAGGAGTCGCCCCCTGCTGGCTATTAGAAAGAATGCAAGTTTAAGGCACCTCCACACTGGCTTCACTTTTCAGAACCGGAGGTTGCCCACTGATTATGACACAAATTGCATTACATTACATTAATGTTATTACATTACAAAAGAGTTATGGCTACATAACTCACACGCACATACTATACTTGTTGATAGTAGCTCCAAACAAGCAGACAAAACAGCTCATAGTCATTTGCTGGTTTGACACACACACTTCCAGGACAGAGCTCATAGAGGTAAAGATGTTTGCACGTATCAGTCATTTAGTAAACGTATGAGCATGTGATTGTCTATCCAGGAGGAAGGTGGAGCTTCCCTGAGCCGGGGCCTGCTATTTAAAACGCTGGGAGGAATGTCAGGGAGACAGCTGGGAGGGTCGTGGGGGAGGTCGACTTAAACAATCTCTCTCTCTCGCCGTCACCGTCACACAAACAGACATCACTGACCTATCACTTACTGATTCCTGTAACAGTTTGGCTGTAACTCTGGGGGAATGTTAATAATAACGCCGCTGTTATCCAGCCGACTAGTTCTGGGCAGACGGGGACGGAGAGCATCCAAGTGGGTCAGTTTTCAAGATCGTTCCACTCCAGGACTCGAGGCCCATGTGACTTCCTCTCCAGAGTGGGACTGACCTTGAGTGGAGGTGGAAGGAGCAACGCTCACCAGTAGATGTGTATGTAAATGTGACACTATGTGGATATGTGCGAAGAGAGCCAGAGGGAAATTAAAGAACAGATAAAGTGACGTGGTGTGCGTGTGTGTGTGTTTGAGTCAGTGCATGTTGCTAAAACACTATCTACCAGCATGGGTGAATAAAAATCCAGTATTTCACATCGGTAGCAGAACTCCATGTGCCATTTGACTCAGCAGGCCGGCAAGCACTGAATTCACAACCAGATGGCTCTCAGATATATTCACAGTTTTGAATTTAAAACTACATTTAGAGGTACAGTAGGGGATTTTGTTATCCTGTCATGTGCGACTATAGGAGTACAGTGGTCCTCAGCATGGGGAGCAACCACTGTGCTGGAAACCTTTTACAGAGACATCTGTCAGGTTTGATTTTTAAATACGCATTTATCAGAGGCAAAGCTGTTCTTGAGGCAGAGGAACCCCACTTTAAAATGTCAAGTAAGAAGAAGGAAAAGCATGGGAGAGATACTCAGGAGATTCACTGTCTCGACTGTCACATGAAACCCCTCAAAAATCACTATTTTGACGGGTCACATAACCTAACCTACTTATTGCACATTTCATTTTCTGTTTTGGAGCCTTTTTTGGGTATAGTATGCCTATGAAATTACCCAGAATATCCTTTAGCTACAAACAGTATGACCCTTTTACAGCTGACGGCATCAAAAATATGCTTACGCATGTTGGTAACGGAAGTGTCGTTTTGGCTCAGCTGAGTTAGCAAGCTTTAAACGTTGAATTAAAACGATTACCAGCATCAAAATGTCTGCTTGTGAGAATTGATATTCAAACATCGGACTCAAGTTCTACAGAAACCCGACGGGATCACGGTCATTTCATAGCAACAGGTGTAACAGGTGCATTTGCGATCTTTGCACTCCACCGTGCATCCATTGCCAAACTTATGTACGTCATCATTGTTTGCAAACTGTAAAAGGGTCTATAACTAGTTTGAATACTAGCCTCAACACCATAAGCTGCATGTTTATGAATGAAACAAACAACATTTAGAGTTGAACATTTAACATTTCGACCACCTTCTGTCACAGTTGCTGACTGTTTGTCATGTGGATCATCCATTCAATCATCCTATTACATGCTTCAAAACAGCATTTCAACTGAGAAATGTTAATAAAACTTCAGCTCTAAGTAAGTATATAAGTGTGCTCGTGCCTCACCAGTCCAACTAAGGAGGAGAGGACCATCCCCACACGGACCATGACCCTCCCTTCAGGGCTGGATGCCGGCCGCACATTAAGGTTGTAGTTGGTAAAGAGCTGCTTCATCAGAGCCTTCTCCACGTCAGACGCACCTGTATGACAGACAGATTGTATGATTATGAGGGATCCATTGCTTATGTCATTTTCATTAAAAGTCAGGAGAGACATAAACCAAATCAGGCTGCCATTGCATCCTTCATTTATTAGTAGCTGTTCATAACCCATCAGCAGACACCTGTCTCTCTCACAGCTTAAAATTCACAAAATGAACCCCAACACTTTTAACTTAAGTTTCTGCCGGGTGCTTTGTGTGCAAAACACATCACGCTGGTGACAAGTGAGGGCGAAGCTAACTGATTGGCAGGCGAGGTGTGTCGTGCATCCAAATATGAGAACGCCTCTAGCTCAGTGGCTCAGTCGAGAGCACGCGGTGAGCGGATGCTTCCCAGAATTAGTTAATACGTCAGGATGTGTCGCCCAGCAGGAGATCGCCAGACTAGTTGTAGCCACTCGAAGTCAATGAAATCAATGGAGCATCCTGCCGATCCTTCCTAACTAGACAGATCTTCTGCCTCACCACCCACTTACATCGACTGTAAAGACAAAGCAACAGGGATATAAAATCAAATGAGTGTTGGGAGAGAGAGAGAGAGAGAGAGAGAGTTGGGAGAGAGAGAGAGAGAGAGAGAGAGAGGAGAGGTGGCTTATAGAGAGATTTCAAGTGACTTGGTTACAGAGTAAAGTTGGACAGAGTTTGACTTTTTGTAACAGAGCAATGGTGCGCTAAAGCGATCAATGGTCAAATACAACAATACAGTTTTAGTTTTAAAACTCCGGGGGTTGCGTTTTAGTCTGGACAGACAGAAACGGAAACCACGTTCGCTTCTTGATTGGGTCTTATCAGTCATGACGTGTGCCTCCCTGATTCGTCACGCCCCCATCACGTGAACCTTTTCCAGAAGAAAACAAACAACATCAGCCCCGACCACCAGTGCAGTAGCAGTAGCAGCTGTTGTGCAGTTCAATTTTGCATTTTATAATGCTACTGCTGCCTACATGCGCAGAAGGGAAGCTATTATTCGAGCGATTTGCACCAATTCCTGTGTCCAGCACCGCTTCCTGTTTACACCGGCACCACATGCCCAGTGAACGTGAATGGTCATGTGATATGCGTTTTCAGGCGTGGTAATATGGACGGAGATTGATTCTGAAACGGCCCTAAAACGCTCGTCTGGACGGAGATCACTTTCGTTTTATAATGGCGTTTTAAAGCAAAAACGTGGTAGTGTGGATGTAGCCTTTATGTTCTTTATCAATAAACAAATGGAAGAATCTTTGATTATAGCTATAGACATCTTCCTTGGGGGATATGTGCCAACATCCATTTGTAGTAACATCAGTAAAAAACTAAATCTGGTAAGTTTTATTACAAAATAATGCAGATTCAGGATGAATATACATTAAAATAATGAAGAAATGTATATTTTGTTGACAATTAATACTCCTGCCACAAAGTTATATTAACATTACTTATTTTATATTTATATATTCACTCATTTTGCTTTTACTTGTGTTATTTTCCTTTTTTATATATAGATTTTTAATGAGCATTTTCGAAGGGTACCTGAGACCCAAGATTTTCATTGCCAATGACTGTTTGCTGTAATTGTTATGCATATGACGAATAAAGACACATACACCACATGGATGCTACATAAAAACAGTCAAAATCCATATAATAGATACCCGTTGGACCGTACTCCTTGTGTTATAGAAGTAGCAGTTATAGAAGTGTCTCACAACAGGCCTGTAAAGCTGTGAGCGTACCCAAACGATTACACTCCACGGCGGTTTCATACATAACTCCGGCTTCATTTCCACCCATTTCCTCCTCAGTGTTTGAAGGTTAGACACATTTATAATCAGCAGCTCTGGCGAAGCAGCATTCATCACGTTTGGCATTGCTGTGGGCCCGGCAGGATCTGACCTGACAGGAATAAATGACAGCGATCACCGAGCAAGGCGTCCCCATTAGCTAGGCACGGGGAAGCGTGGCTGCTGATGGGCGAGGCTGGGAGGCGGATGTAGAAGGCTGGAATTTAGCATTTTCTTGGTCTGGACTTGGTAAATAAACCAGATTAAAATACAATGAGATCAGATGAGGTAAAGCCACGCTGAAGGCTGGTTGATGTTCGGGCATGTGAAGGATGCTTGCAATAGGGAATGGGAATCGCAGGGCATTCTGGGGCGCACCAACATTACTTTAGAGGGTAGCGTACGGAGTTACGGTCGACTATCATCATCTGTCACCAGAAATATATAAAGTACGAAAGACAAACACCCATATGAAGAGAAGCTGACAGAGACAAAGGGGCGATATATTACAAAACTGAAGTTAGTTTATTAGATCTATCTTTATGAATTAGGAGGATCTTGACAGCTTGCCGCCCATTACACTTTACTGATGTGTTTTGGCGTTTGTGAACATCTGTCAGCAGTTCAAAATATGTAAATGTTTGGCGGCTGATGTCCAATTTACAAACGGATAAGATCTACAAGCCAAATGCCAACTACGCAATCATCCCGACGAAGATAAGATAGCTAATATTATGCTAACAGAATACTAACAAGACGTTGGCTAATTATGTTTATTACACAGATTTGTTGAATACTTGATTCTGAAACTTATGACTTTATTCTCATAATATTATGATTTTTTCTCGCAAACTTATGACTTTATTCAATCACATTCTGAAAATTGTTCTCATTTATTCTGGTCCTGTAAATATACATGTGAATTGTGGAAAGATGTCAATAATTTTATATTTGTTAACATTTTCTCAGATTTTGCACTGTACTATAGAGATATTATATTTGGTTGCTATGTGACAAAGACAATAATGCATTTTTTCTTATTAATTTAATTTTAATTCTCGCAAAGTTCCACATTCATAAGTGTAAATTTACCCCCAAAAAAAAGCCTAATTTCTTTGTATTTATGAAAGAAATGGATCTTTATCTGTCAACAATTTCTTCCTCACAAAACAAAAAAGCAATGAAAACAATGAATGTATGCAATATCTTTAAAGTTTTTAAGTGAAATTATTGTCATACTCTCATGTGGTCTTTTTTATAATTTTTTTTATTTTATTTTCTTATTTATTTATTTATTTTTTATTATTTTATGTTGGTTTTGTTTCATTTCTGTTGTCCTTTTTATGTTTGGTACAGCTCTTTGTTTATGTTTTCGCTATGCTTCTTCAGTATGTAAATGTGTTTAATGTTTTCTGCTGTTACTATGGATACAGTCATTTTGAAATAAATAATAAAAAAAAAAAAATGTTAACATGTCACACTGAGCATGCTGGCATTAGCTTATGTTAGCGTTAGCATGACTGAACACCTTTAATCTTGTTATAATGTGTTTAATATTCACATAGTGTGTCTGTGGTGTGTAAACTAGTGTTTACTGGAGGCTTCTCCTCAACTTAAGGTGATTTTTAAGGTTATTCTTCATGTGATATTAGTGTAGTAGTGCAACATGTAAGATGGTAAGAAGTAATAGGTGTCATCTTACCTCCCAGTGTGTTCAGGCTGCAGAAGCAACATGCCAGCAGGAACAGCTCCCGGCTCTTCATGGCGACCTCCCAACACCAAAAACAAGTAATCCAAACTTCTTTCTTTCTGTCTTCTTCTTCTTTTGCAGCTCGCTGGATCTCCTCAGTGTAAAGTTGTGGTTTGGACTGTTGTTGTCTGTCAGTCAGGCCAGCCTGAGCCTGGCCAACTGCTGTCTACTCTGCTCCAATTACACCCTTGAGGGAGGGAGGGAGAGAAGGGTGAGGAGGGTGTGTTGTGTCACTGTGAGTGTTCAGATGAAGACCGCGCCCTCTTCTCACCCACTTTATCAAGTGACAGGTGTCCCCTTTGACCCCCAAGTCACCCTTTTTCTGCTTCCTCCTCACCGTCTTCTCTCTTAACATAGGAACCACTAGGGAAACACTGAAGCAGCTCATCCCTCTGAGCTAGACCCTCCATATTGGATTTGCTACCTTAAAGGTCCCATATCGTGCTCATTTTCAGGTTCATACTTGTATTTTGTGTTTCTACTAGAACATGTTTACATGCTGTAATGTTCAAAAAAATCTTTATTTTCCTCGTACTGTCAGCCTGAATATGCCTGTATATAGCCTCTGTCTGAAACTCTCCGTTTTAGCGCATTTTGACAGAATTGGTACGGAATTTCAACAGAATTGCATTGCTAGGCAACAGCTTGGTCCATACTTCCTATCAGCTGATGACATCATCACATACACTGCAACCAGGATTAAGCTGGGACACATTTAGAATGTTTACGTTTAAAATTGTCTAAAGGGTCTAAATATTGTATATTTGTGACATCACGAATGGGCAGAAATCTTGACAGCTTGTTTCAAATGCAGAGTTTCTGAATACGGGCTGTCTTCTCACGACTTAACCACTTGAATGCCAAGCATATCATGTACACGACTTCCCATGTTGTAAACACAAGCTCATGAGTTTCATTTGAATGCACCATATTTAGTATGCCAGAAAAAGATTTAGGCTTCATTCCGAAATCACATACTATGCACTACATGCCCAATATGTGTACTATCATTCATCATACGTACTTTTGTGTAGTATGTATCTTTTTGGAGGCACTGATCAGTAATTTACGTCGTCACTTCCTGAGAGCCTCCTTGTCAGGTAACCATGGTACTAGATAGCATGTTAGTTTGGAATTTTGGTCGCAACCAGTATATCAAATGCCAAAAATACCAGGATGTCCATGCCAGCCAGCATGCTTTTCTGGCTATTCTGACCCACAATCCTCTGTGCAGCAGATCTATGAGCAAGAGGGGTCAAAGTTCAAGGTGCAATGTTATGACGAAGTAGTGTGTCCCAATTGCACCAGTGCGTACTTTGTAAAGGCAGCTGCAGTATGTACTAAAAGTTAAAAAAGAAAAAGTATGCGATTTGGATCGCAGCCTCATGTCCAGTGCCAACGCTCTGTGCCAATACAGGAAGTACTGTAGTGCATCCTTTATCTACAAAAGTGAAAAGTAAGGGTGAGGAGGCATTGTTTCTTCATTTGTCACGTTTTACATAAATAAAACAACACAATTAGAGAGTACATATAGCAGCCTTAACAGTCCATAAACGGGAATTTTGCCCTTTTGGAAGTGTCATTCATTTACATTGGAAAGTTTCTTAGCTTTCCATAGATATCAAGCTGATTTATGAATATCAAGTACGTAAGTAGAGCGAGCAAGCACTCATTTTTTTTTTCACATTGAGTGATAAATTGCCTGGAGCTTTCTAACAATGCTATGAAAAGCGTGACCAAGAAACTAATCCTATAGAGGCCTTGCTGCTGATGCCACGTTAATAGAGACATGTCACATATTGTCCAGTCTCTGTTCTTGTCTGTTGCAGCTGTGACATAAAATGTGTACTGTAATAATAAGTGGACATATAGAGGTAATACATCAGCCATTATTTTCACAGTAAAACGCCAAGTTGATCAAACTGTTTTACAGTATTTCCCCAAAGGCCCCATGCAGTAAAACATCTCTATCCTTCTCTCCATGTCCCTTTACTCATCTCTCTTCATGCCACGTCTGCTCTCACTCACATTCCACGGCCATCCACGCCACCGTAATTTATGATCCACCGTCGCTGCCATTTGGCCTGCCGCCAATTTAATTACCATAGAAGCTAACTATTAACAGCTAGCAGCTAGTGTCAAGTCGCACATCAAATCTGTGGTCATGAGGGAGTGTATATATTAAAGCCTCCGTTGGCAGCGACTCAAATTCAGGGATCTCTCTTGAGGACAACGCTAATAGATCACTGTTTGATTCAGAAGTAAGTTAAATCAGATTGATTGCTTACCTACACTTATTTTCACGAGTAAAAGTAGCAAATAACAAGTAACAGGATTATAGGAATCAGATTACATACGAAGTCGCTGTGAAAACAATTTAATAAGATGTCGGAGATGATCGTTATATTTCATTCCAACATGGTGTCAAAGTTGCCACTTTCTTTCTCACTTTAATTATATTGAAAACCCATCAGTGTAATCACTTTCTTTTTTTGTTTATCTACCTAATTACCCCACAGAGATGAACTTATGTCTTATCTGAGATTTCAAATTAAAAGTCTGCCAATTGAATTTTGTGTTCGGACATCAATTGAAAGTAATCAAAGTACACTATATGGGCAGAAGGCTTTTTGTGGACGCCTGAACAAAGCATGTAAACACCCTAATCTTATTCCAAAAACATGTAATCCTGCTGCTATAAAAGCCTCCCGCTCTTCTGGTTAAGGTTTTCATCAGACTTTAGAGGCTGGCTGCGGGGATTTGCTCTCATTCAGCCACGGGAGTGTTTGTAAAGTTGGCAACTGATGTTGGGAGACAAGGTAATCCAATTAATCTCAAAGCTTTATGATGGGGTTCAGGGCTCTGTGCAGGCCAGTCAACTTATTCCACACCAAACTGGGAAAACCATTTCTTAATGGAGCTGTTTTTGTGCACAAGGAGCAGTGTCATGTTGAAACAGGAAAGGGTCAAATACAAACTGTTGAAAGCATACTAGTGTCTAAAGGTCCTGACACACCAAGCTGACGGTCAGTAGACAGTTTGGAGCCGTCGGTGAGTGTCTGCCGGCCTAGTTTTTGGCTGTAGTCTGCCCGTGTTGGAGTTTTTTTGACCGATTCAGCATATTGAAACAGCGGCGCCCGTCGGGTGAGAGAAATCACTCTGACTGGCTGTTCAGCTTAAACGAATCAGTGCACGGGAAGAGAGGGAAGTGAGAGTGAGAGAGAGGGAAGTGAGGAAAGCACAGAAGGGTCATTTGTCATCTTCATCTCATCTGATCATTCCAATACACAGATATTTTCTCAATGACAAGGCCACCTGGAGTGAAGCTAAACGGTGAGTGAGAGTGGTGTGAAAATGGTCGGCAGACGATTTTTTATTTCATGTACGTACTTGTATATCCGCTGCCTTAGGTCTTCTGGTTTTACCTTTTGAATGACGAATACAGACTACCGCCACCTGCTGGATTGGAGAGTTACTTCATCTCATGCAGGCGCAGAACATACGTGCTAACTGGCCGCCGGCTGTCGTCTTTGTAGTCTGTTCAAGTGCAACTTTTTGGCCAAGACAAAGGCGACGTGAGGCGACTCAATGGTTGGCCTTTGTCGACGTTAGTTCTTTGATGTCGGGTTGGTGTTTCCGGGTCTTTAAATACAATTGTATGCTGTAAAGGTGTTCTCTCGGTTAATCGTCTTGGTTTGTTTGTTAAAAGTCAGTGCGAACATGAAAGCAACTACAACTAAAGCCAACAATGTATCATCATTTCCCCTCGGTCCAGATCAGAGGTTTTTGAATGCGCCTCATGTTGATGGGGAGGCGCAGAGGGAGAGACGTGAGGCAGATGCTGCATGAGGTGAAAAGGACAGGTGTATGCCTGTATTCTGAAAACAACAGGAAGTTAGTTGACGCTTATCAACACAGTCAGCAGCAACAGCAGCAGTACTTTAAAACCCTTAGCGCCGGATTGCCACAGTTTGCGTCATACTTCTTCTAGGAGTCATAACTCATTGAAATCTGAAAACACAGACATAACATACATATTTTTAGATTCGGAGTGACTTACACTTTCTGGGATATCATATATCTGAAAAAATATTGCGAATTAACGCTCATAAATTTGCTTAGAAATCCTTCACGTGTTGCATTTGAACTGCTGACCTACAGCTGTGAAAGTTACCAAAGGGGCCCAGTCCAAACCCTGACACATCATATGACCATATAGTATCATCAGATTGTGTTAACTCAGTTCAGTACTATCATAATACTATATGAAATGTAGGTTGTATGTCGTGGGAATGACATCAAAACACCCCCAAAAAAACTCTCAGCAGACCAGCGTTACAATCATACAAATATATTAGTTTGTTTTATTCAATTATATCCAATAATACGTCTCCCTTGACTTCGTGTAAGTTATTATAGAAATAAATACAGATCATATTGCAAATGCAGAGACAAGAGTTTGGGATAATAGAGTGTTGAGGATGGGGGCTTAAGGGGTTAAAGAGTAAATATTGGGTAAAGACTGTTTCTCTGAAGGTGTCCAGTAAATGATTGGCGCATGCATGCTTGTAGTCCCGCCTGACTGTGATCCTCTACCTCAACCCAGGAGTTTCAAACACGGCTCTCTGTAGTCCTTTTCAGCTCAAGTGATCCATGGGTTTGGATGGTAGTTGTGTTATTCCACCTGGCCAGCAACAGGGGGAGTTACTGCACCCCAACCACATTTGCATGGATATATTTATATATAGAGATATATAGATATATTTTTTTGCCCCATTTTGTATACAAAAATAGTGTCATTGTGGCTTTGATAGCTGGAAGACTGAAGCACTCTTTTTGCATTTGGAAGACAGGAAGGAAAGTAAGATTATGGTGATTTCCTTAACATCTTTTCTGGAAGACTTTGTCACAATAACTTGGATCGTCCATGCAGTACAAAGAAGAGCAAAACAAAAAAAGTCAAAAAAATCCCCTCAAGGATCGATCACACACAGGTAGAAGATGTGTTTGGAGGGAGAGACGGACGGTGAGTGAGCAGTCCACGTGCTGCCGGTGAGCCAATTCAAATCCCGTTAAGAGATCAAAAGGTCAGAGGTCGGTCAGTCGGCCTTTGATTGACAGGGGGAGTGCAGGAGGATTGTGGGGGATCGGGAGGTTTGAGACCCTGTTCAGTCTCGGTGTACTTTGTTTTCCTCTCTTTGTAGATTGAGCTCAACATCCCACATTGTGTGACAGGAGAACAGACACAGATATGCATTTAAAACAGCAAAATAAACACATCAAATCAACAAACACACATGGACAGACCTACAATGATTCATACCAATACTCCGAAATTCCTCATATATTTCATTACAAGTCACTGAGAAACACCCAAATCACAATCCAACTAAAAAACACTTGAAAAAAAGGAGTAAATAAAGACATTTTTTAGCATAGTATACAGTGTAAAGTCACCACTAAAACACTGTTGGTGCATTAGCTTGTGAGAGGTGGAGTCCCTCCATGATCTGTTTGTAAAGGTCACCTCATTTAGCCACATCTGCGCTGGCTTGGTGCAGGGTGCTGTGTGTGTGCAATGCAGATGTGTCTGTGGATCGTGGGTGCGCTTTTTTAAAAATGTTTTTACATATATGTTTGTTATCAATACTATACAGGATGTGACATTGGGTGCTCTGATTTCCAGTATAAAAGCACATTTTGTGGAGCAGTTAAAAAAAAGAAGAAGAGAGAGAGAGAGGGAGAGAGAGAAAATCTGTCCGAGGACAGCGTCACTCTTTTGTCACGTGAGCCTCTCTCTCTTCCTCCCTCTCTTTTTTGTGTTTTCTGCTGCATTGCAGATGTGGTGAAGGGACTCCACCTCAAAGTAACACACACACACACTTTAACAGCAACCCAGCTCACAAAAAAGGAAAAAAAGTGTTAGAAAAATAAAAGCTCTAATAAAACACGCAGTTGGTTTCTCTATCAATATTAATCCTTTTTTTTTTTTTTTTCCTCACACCCTCCCAGATAATGTGGCTGCACCTTGTTAATGGAGTTTATTGCTTTCTGCCCAAGGACTCGTACTCATCGATTTGGCCTCTGATTTATCCTCTATTTTCCTCCCTCTCTCTCCGCCTATTCCCTCACACATATTGGACATACAGAGATATTCAATCACAGTTACAAAACGATTACACACAAAGACCAAAGCTGATGAGTGAGATCTAGAGCACACACACACACACATATGTACCAGCACACACACACGCACACACACATGCATACTGCCTCCAGGTTAAAGGGAAGTTGTGTTCGCAAAAGTGAAACTTCAAAGGGAGGCTGTGAGGCTGCGAGCTAGCTACACTACAATGTGTGACATGCCTCTCTCTTTCTCTCGGAGTCCTTCACAACCCCGGATGACCCTCGCTGCAGTTGTAATTCGCTCAGTAAGCAGGGAGGGCCCTGACTCGGGAGAAAAGGGAGGGAGGGGAGTCCCCGGGGAGAGAAGTGTGTGAAGCTGAATCAGATATACATCATTTAACCCCCTCCGATATCCACAAACGCACACCTCTCCCATCTTTTTTCATATACTCAAGAGACTCCGAGCCCCAAAGGCCAATATTTAACATTTAGAATCCAAAGACATTTATCAGCGAGTTAAAGGCAGTAAATTAAGCCGCTAATCAAACATGTGCTCAGGTAGACGGCGGCCCGAGATAAATGGCAATCTTTGCATCTCGTAATTCACACGGACCTGTTTGAAGTGAAGCCTGGAGGCCGCAGAGCAGACAGGCTGGAATAACAGCTGATTTCAGGCTTACAGCGGAGACAAATGGGCGAGTATGAACACTGCAAAACACACACACACGAGTCCGTGACAAACACACACACACACTCATGCAATCATGCAAACTTTCCACACGCAATAAATGATTTTATGCAAAGAAAAATCACTGCAAACAGAGTGGGATACACATTTCCACGCCTCCTCTTTTAACATCAATACCTCCCCACCTGCAAATATATGAATAATACTCCAATAACAGGTAACATCTAATAGGAATACAAAAGATAATATCTGTTACAGCTTCTAGATTACAGATGTGAATGAAAAAATAGGACAGTATTTGTCAGACGGCCCAAAAAAAGTATGGGGCACGAACATAAAATTTCCTGTCACAAATAATTAATCTTGCTGAGTAGCATGAGGATGAGTATTCAAACAAAAGTGGAATAAAAAACTAATCTACAGCGGCAAAATGAGCAGATGCTCATGCAACTATAAGTGTAATGGATTGCATTTAATCACTGAGTCCACACATAGCGTGGATATCTCAGTAAACTGAGATATGAATCCGCCACTCACTAGATGTCTGAGATCTGATGGCTTGGATTAATAAAATCTTGGCTCTTTAAAGTCACTTTAACACAAAGTCTGAGGCAGGAAATGAGATGTGATTGTAGCCCTACTAATATCTCAAAACAAAGAAAGTCTGAATCCTCTCTCATGTAGAAATGCCACCTCATGTGCTATTATTATTATTTTTTGCATCTGTACAGGCATATATGTATCAACAGAAAATAAGAGTTAAAGGGGCTCTTGAGCAATATAGTATTGCACTTCCATTACGTTCTTGTACTCACCAGAGGCAGGTTAAAAAAAGAATGGTCAGAATTGAAGCAGCAGAAGCCGAGATATCCTGACTTTTAGTGTCATGCTTGCTACAGAAAAACGCTGGATCCTACATTTCCCATAATGCAACTCATCTTTCATTAGACCATCCATGCCTCTTAAATGCTCACATATTTCAAATTATAGACTGTATGTAAAGATGGACGACATGACAGCGCCCCAAGAGTGAAGCTAAAACATCTGGATCGCCCCCCTGGTGGCTGGCTGCAGTATATGTCATAAGTCCCGCCCCCTCCATGTTAGCAGATGGGACATGGGCCAAACTGAAAAGTCAAAGAACACGTCAAATAAATTTTTCCCAAAGATGGTTTCTGTCATTTTAAGTAGTTCTTATCACGCTGATGTATGTTCAAGTGTTCATTTCTGATAAGTTTGGTTTAAATTAGTTATTTGATGCTACAAAAAGGGGGCGAGTTGTCATGTTGACAGCTGTTCTGAGTGAAGTAGTCGCAGCCGGAGGTTCGAGAATTGTCTGAAAGAGGAGATGTAACTTTAACTTTCTATAACCAACACAAGTCTGTGTAATAGAACATGCGTCAATTTGTTCATAAATGTAGTTATAGAGATATTATAGTTAGTTGTTGACGTCAACATTTCAAGATGTATGTAGTATAGTTTGGCTTCACTTTTGTACAGTGGGAGGAAGTGGAGATGCTTCGTCCATCTATGTATACAGTCTATGTTTGACACATAACCTGTTGTCCATACCTTTCATCTGAACTTCATCTAAATTACAGCATTTTATTTTTTATTATTTCCATAGTCCACATTAATAGCTTGAACTAAAACATTAGCCCTTAACTCTCCTTTACAGCTTTTTTTCTTTTTGATTTAAAGTCTGAAAACAACAAACATGACACATTACACAAGAAAATATTGCAACATAGATTTCCCAGCCCTTAAAAACATACAGTAGAAGTAGTCAAAGAAGTCATGGCTTTGTCTGTTTGCTGAATTCCTCCTCTCCTCTCATCTCTCTATTTAGTCCCACACAGTCTTAATTCTCTTCGAGCAGGCAGGAGCCACATTTAATTAAACATTTGTGTAATTACTTGGCGAATAATACTCAAACATTATGTTCTGGATTTAGCGATCCACAGGGGGTGACTGGTCGGACACGCCGACCTGAGGGTCTATTTAACAGTTTAATTAAGGTCTTTAGTGTGTAAGTGAGGTTTTAACAGTAGCTTGTGTTCAATAAAGCAAAAAAGTCATGGGAATAATTCACATTTTTCTTTGCACCTCACAAATCCGTCCTTTAGTTTACTTCTTGAATCATCAGTAACTTTCCCACCTCAAACTATCTCTTTCCATTCTCCTTCCGTAAACTAATCCGTCCTCTTCCTCTCCCCAGGAAAACAGAAGTAAAGTTTTCTTCACCTCTCAGGTAGCAGATTAATTTGCTCAGCAGCTCGCCTCTATTCTGCACGGGTTATCAGCTATTATTATTTACAACCACAGGTTACAGGGGAGCAGAGGATTATGCATGAAATGAGAAGTGCGTGTAAACGTGTGCGTGTTCGTTCAGGAAACGCCGTCCGCATTACCATAATTCCCTCTTAAAACTCTTTCTCGTCCGCTCGTCACCGTAAATTATTCCCCCTAAAAATCTCTGTTTTCTTTTCTTTGGTCGGTCCCTCTCTCTGAGCCCCGATCATCAATCTAACCTCGCCGCTACCTCCTGCAAAACACAGGACTCCCTCGCTTCCCACAATACATAAACATTAGGCAGAAACAATTACCCTGCCGGGCATATTGTACCAAGAAAGTTTGATAGGAAAAAATGATTGCTTTTTGTGTTGAATGGAAAGAAACAAATGGAAACACACACGACGAGGTCTCCCGAACGAGCCTTGTGAAATATTCCAAGTAGTTAGTTTCTTTACCAAGAGAGTCTATCAGACAGACACTGAAGGAAATGTGATCAAAGTAAATATAACACATCTATCTTCCCATCTTCTTTTTTTAGAATCACCATCCTTCTTATGTAGCCTACTACAGCTATCATTATTTATATATATGACTTTGGTTTCTTAAAACAAAACACACAGTAATCATAATATATGACTTGTGAAATGACAAGTAAAGAAGGCTTGAATTCCTTTGCATCATAACCAAAGTCTCCAGTAGAGATGTGCGGTAAATCATTTTGAACACATTTAGAAACACAAATCTCAGCAAGCAAGTGATTCACGTGGTCATGTCGGATATGCTGTTGTTCACCCGATTAGACTGTTATCAGGCTATTAAATAGGCGTTATCAGTCGCTATAAGCGCCATGGATGTGGGTCAGTAGGGGCCTGCTACACCCCCAAACCAACAATGTGGAGTTGTCTTTGTGTTCGTAGTTATTTTAACCCTAAACTTAACCAAGTGGTTTTGTTTTTCATTACAACATTAAACATTAAGAAGTCGTAATTTTGTGGCTTAACCCGAAAAGTTTGTGTTCATGTTCAAAACGTGATATTTCATACAGTTTTACAACATGTCAGAAAGTGTTGATTTTAAGTTTTACTTTCACTTTTACAACGTAGTAGGCGTAGTAGGCCCCTAATGACCCTCAACTATGGCGCTTATAGCGCCTGATAACGCCTATTTAAAGCGGCAGTAGGCAGTATATTTTCGGCATCATTGGGAAAAAATTCCATAATAACCTTTCAGCATATTGTAATTCAAGTGTTCTGAGAGAAAACTGGACATCTACACCTCCTCATGGCTCTGTTTTCAGGCTTTAGAAAATCTAGCCCGTGACCGTAGACTTTGACCAATCACAGGTCATTTAATTGAGAGAGAGCGTTCCTATTGGCTGTGCTACAGTCATGTGATCAGAACTTGGTGTTCCTTCACCAGATTTGATTCATATTTGATCAGCGCTGTCTAGTTTGACCGTTTGGTCGGAGTTCGCGAGTGATTGATAGCCGGCTCTCATAGACTCAGATCAGCTCTTACTGCTTGTTTTCCTCCGGTCTGTGAAATCTTGCAGATGCCGTTAGGAGCACCGGAGGTCACAGAGGCACATGATTATTTTCAGGTTACCTGTTTCATGTACTACTGTCACAATATAGCTACTGCTTTTTTTAATCATATTTGCTCTAATCTCGCCTACTTCAGCTTTAATGGCCTGATAACAGTCGAAGCCAAGATATCCTGACTTTTACTCCTAACTATGTGCTTACATGTACATGTAAAATGGGTGGAGTGCCCCTTTAAAAAATAGTTTTACATAGAATATTTGTGGCATAGGGACAACGATGAGGGTAGCATGGAATCTGCAGATCATACGCACATTTTCTTTTTTCATTCATCATAAGGTGGTATCACAATTTGGATGCGATAATTAATTAAAAACACATTTTTTGTGTGTATTTTTAGACAAGAATACCACACTGAGTGATAGAGGGTCCACAGATAATGAATGTGGGCCTCGGGGGGTTTGTGCGATGCATGGCCAGCCACAGTGAAAAAAGCTATTGCGGTGCAATCACAAGCTACAACAGTCAGGCTCCATCAGTACCCCATCTCACTGATGACATCCTCATCATCTCCCAGAACCCACACACACACTCACCAACCACGTCGGCATGTGCATTTGTGAGTGTGTTAATGCATGTCATTGTGTTAAGTGTGTTAAGTCGTGAGATCATTTTCTGCGGCCGCCTCTCATGGATATCAGAACGTTAAAGTGTGTGTGTGTGTGTAAATGTCAGTGTAATAACGAGTATGTGTGTGTGTGTGTGGTTATGCGGGTGTGTCGAGGGAGCTCTTGGCCCCTCGTTTAAGGGTCGAAAGATTCTGATCAGCTCCAGACTCCATTAACAGAGCCGGAGAGGACGGGAGGGGTTTTCTTGTGCCGCCGAGTGGAAAATTGAGTCCATGTCACAAACTAATCAAATCGCGCCAAAGGTGAATGGAAGAAGGGAACACACACACACATACACACACATACGCACACACACACCACACAAACAGGGCTGACAAGTATCCAGGCCATCTCATAAAGTCGCTGACTCGCACAGAAGATGGTGGACTGAGCAGATGGCCGCAGAACAAAAAGTCTGCAAGGGTCTCAGTGACAGCCTCGCATTAGCATGGCTCCGTGTCAGGCTAACATTAGCATGGAACCCCCGTGGGGAAAAGAAAAACACAACCCATTTGTAAAGTATGTGCCCATTTGACCGTTGCACCCCGTTGCGGTGAAACCAGGAAGACTTTTTCTCGGAATATTTGGTTGACTGGAAGGATGTCGCTGATGGCGGCTAGAGGGGCGTGTGTGGGATTTCCCTTCCGGCAGGTTAAAACACGCTGTGGTGACATGCTATATGCTCGGCGACTCTTCGCCTCTTCATGGAGTTATTGCTTTTATATCCCAGGCTAATAAGAAGGTGGAGGGCTGGTGTGGATGGGGGGGGGGGGTCTGTGAGGGTAAAGGGGGCTTCCCATTGGCCAGCTCCACTATGCTCTGCTCTTTTTTCCAGTGCATTGTGGTACGCAGAGTTTTCTCGCGGGGTCAGTGTTGCAGATGGGGAAGGGGGGGGGTAGCCCTAACAACCCCGTTCAGGTGTCCGCTGGTGCCCAGTGTCCTCCACCCCCCTCCTCTCCCACCCGTGTCTCTGAGCGCTAGGAGGTGGAGGTTTTGGTTTTGGATTGAGGGTCCTTCTTGCCGTTCTTGTGCACGGGCGAGTCACTGGAGGTCTTGGGCGTTTTCCTGGGCGGACTCTGCTCGGCGACGTCGTGTAGAGAGGGCTCCCGGTACATGGCCACTGGGGAGGGACAAGGTTGTAAATAGTTCAGACTGGGTAGAAACAAGTGACAGTATAAACAAAGAGGTAAATCAACTTCCCAGTAGGAACACTTGAATAGCCCTCATTTCAATCATTATGTCCGAAAAGTTGTAAAATGAACTAATGGCTGAATCCAGAGTTATTTTCCTCGGCATAATGAACGTGCATCAGACCCACGGGACTGCACTGCTGTGCACGCTCATATGACATTTCTGGTCCTGTTGGCTTCCTGCTAGCTGTATGCTGCTGTAATAATGGATATATTGGCTGTAATTCATCACTTATAATACACCCATGGTCTGTATGCTGTCAGCCTGTACTGTGGTGGATGTATTAACATCTCTGTTCCCAAACAACCGGCTATCGGCCAGTAGCTAGTAGTGCTAGTAGCATGACCAGGGTCCCTTAACCTCTGACCTCAAGATATGTGAATGAAAAAGGGTTCTATGGGTACCCACGAGTCTCCCCTTTACAGACATGCCCACTTTATGATAAGCACATGCAGTTTTGGGGGAACATTTGATGCTGACCTGTACGTTCTTGGCAGATGGCGACAAAATAAAAGCATCTTTCAGGGATAACTCGCTGCCTCTGGAACAGCTTGTACAGTATATATATATATATATATTAATCTGTTGTACCTTCAATGAGTTTGGGCAGGAAGTGAGCGGCTCCCTTTGTCTTCTTCACGCGGTTCCCCTTCATGACCTGTCCGTCCCGGTTGATGCCGATGTACCACGCCCGGCCCGACTGGGTCTGCCTGTACAGGATGGACGAGTAGGTGACGTAGTAGTTCTCAAACACACACTCCTTAAACTTACACTCCGGCGTGAAGTGCTCCTGAAACACACACATAAACACACACACACACACACACATCAGGTCAGAGGAGAGGAATAACACATTTGGGCGCGTCTGCCATTTTTTATCTCTTGTTCTATTATTTATATATTTGCTCTCCAATTCCAGTGGACTCAGCTGGGAATGGGAGGAAATGGGTCCCATATTTTATCGTGACAGGGGTTACGGGAGCATCAACACACTGCGCGCACACACACACACACACACACACACACACATCCCAACATGCGCCTATTTGCCACATGACCAAAGTGGTTTGTGAGCTGGGACGCCATAACTCAGCCGTTTCGGGTTTACCTGTAACAAACAATCAGCCGGATCCTTCACCCCCTCTATGGTTAAACTGTCGGCCTTCAGCCCTCTCACACACACACATACACACACACACACACACACACACACACACACAAATACACACACAGAGCTCTGCATTAGACTATACGTCAACACCGGGACACCCTCCTCCCTCTATCTCCCTCTCGTTACAGCTCTCACATATTCCCTCTCTATCTCATATTCCGCGTCTCCTTCTCCACTTCATTCCCCCCCGTCCCTCCGTCATTTGGTAACCTTGTTGAGGAACAAACCAATTTGCAGGATTGATTTGGAGCCTTGATGTGACGGGTGAGCGGAAAAGGCCTGAATAAGGAGTTTGCTCTCTCTCTCATTCATTCCTCACTCACCCTTCCTCTCCTCTCCTCCTCCTCCTGCTGCTCTCCGTCTTCTCTCTTCCCTGCCTGTCTGCCACCGCGGGCGCAGGAGCCTTTAACGTCTGCCTATACCCATTGTACCGCACATAAACAAGCTAATTACATTGACTGTATCGCCCATTTCATAATTACACATCCATTCACTTAGGCAGCCATTCATTTCCTCACCCACCCATTAACTTAGCTCTAATAGCACCGAGCGGGATCCGAAAGGTCTGGAGTCTCTCGGAAGGTGTAATCAGATTGCTATCATTAACCATGTTTGCGCTGCAGTGTGTTGCATCTCATCTTCTCCGCACTCTGTGTGTGTATGCATGTGTGTGTGTGTGGTACTTTAACCCTCTGAGACCCGCAATAGAGCCGTTTTTGTCTATTTTAGGGGGGTACAGGAGGTCTTTAGGGGGAGATAGCAGGTCAACAGTAGATGTCACATAGAAGTGGTGTGCATCATCTGAAAGCTGGGAACCAGAAGATTAATTTGAGATATAATTGTAAGTACATGATGGTCATTCCCATGCTCTATTATGTATCTTAAGTTGTTGCTGCAATTTTGGGGTTGTTACACAGTTTTGATGCTAAATTTAACAATTTTTCACCTATCACAAATTAATAAAAATGATCAATAATCCCTCCAAAATACCACATTAAGACACAGAGACCTTGAGGAACACCATAGAAAAAGCCATGCTGTGATTTGGTATCAAAACCTTTTGACATTTGGAGATTTCTGCAAGAATTGCATTTTTTGGCAATTGGATGGCGAGCACTTCTGTTGTGTCAACTGCTCAGAAACCCCCTTATTGTCAGTCTAGCTAGGAAAGCCATCCATCCTCTGAATGCTCTAGGTCTCTAGTTTGTGGCTGTAAAGTTTCATGAGGCTGTGATTATCCTAGAGGTCACCACAGGTCATTTTATACAGTGAGGTCAAGTTGTGGCTACTATGGGGACTAACATCATCACACATGGATACAGTTGGGCTCATTGGATCCACAAGAGTCTACAGTGTTGACAGCAAATAAACACTAAGACTTAACACTTCTCCACACAGGGGTTGAGCAGATTCTGTCTCATTAAACAACATTGAAGCACTAGAAATCAATTCAAAACAATACTACCAGACTTGTTGCTCTGGCTGACAATATCTTACTGTACGCATCACATTTCAAAACCCCGTGTCTAAATCTTGCATGCTAGGAGGTGGTAAAATATGACCTCCAGTCAGTAAACATGAGAAGGCAAGCGACAAACATCAACAAAAATCTGTTCTGTTTTCAGAGAATCATTCATTTATGATCTCCCCCTTTGTAAAATACACCTTTAATATTTCATGTATTTCAACTCAGTGTAATGCTTAGCATGGTGTTACACTGACTGAGGGAAACTGTGCAGCTTGCATGCATGATTGAATTGGCACACTCGCCTCTGCGGAGCGTGCAGGGAGTTCATTTCATCCATTTTTTGACAGAATAATAGTCTAATATTTCATTATACTTTTGGCATTTGTAAATATTTGAATAACAACTGCTCCTGTATACAAGCTTTCATCCATCCCATATTAAAATATATTTTAATTACAGTCCTTCTTCACTTTTGTCCATGGCCAGAAGCCAACCACATGTACTTAGTCACAAACACACACTCAGCGATGCTGCTTTATAGGATAACACACTATTAAGCAGTCATTTACAGAGGGACATTACTCACGCAGCAGACACACACAGGGGACAGACGCACATCTGTCTGATGAGCGTTTACTCCGACTAGACTTCAGGCTGATTTCACACTGATCCTTTCCTCTCTATCACAAAATGAGCGAGCAGCTCTTCCTCTAACAAGATACTGAGGGTCGCTAAATAAAGAGTGACACCTGAGTCCAGTAACTCTCATCTGAAAGAGAAACCAGACTTTATTATCAACGCTGCAGTTCCTCTTGTGTTCAGCAGGGGCTGCTCCAAACACACAGGCAGTCTCACCGTCCCTGCTGCTGCTGTTGATGCTCCAAAATTAACTTGTGTCTACTTGCCACTCCATAATGCTCAACTCCCTCCAAAGGGCCTCTTTTAGCATGCTAAAATACACTCGAGTCACAGAGCAGCCACAAATCCACATTTCTGTCTGTGCTGCTATTTATGCACCAAACTCCACGTTGTTGTTTTTTTATATTATAAGCCGAATTTGCTGAAATGTCCCATTGTGTTGCATTATACGACTTAAGATATAAACAACAATGCAATATGATATCATTGCTTTGAACTCCACGCCTAAAAAGCTGTTTTTAACTGACTTCAGAAAGATATTAAGGTGCCTGATTTCACAACATTTCTTAAATTTCATGTGGCTATGATACATAGCTACAGCTTTTCAGAGTAGGTGCAGACATCTCAACAGTGTGCTGCTATTTATGCACCAAACTCCATGTTGTTTTTTAATATTTTAAGCCGAATTTGCTGAAACGTTGCATCAATTTACGATACAAAAACGGATAAACACATTAGTGCAATATGATTTCATTGCCTTGAACTCCAGGGCCTGGAAGCTGTTTTCAACTGACTTCAGAACGATATTAAGGTCCTGATTTCACAACATTTCTTGATTTTCATTTGGCCATGATACATAGCTACAGCTTTTCAGAGTAGGTGCACATCTCTCAGCAGTGTACAGCTATTTATGCACCAAACTCCATGTTGTTTTTTTGTATATTTCAAGCCGAATTTGCTGAAACATCCCATCGTGTTGCATGATGCGATTTAGGATGTAGAGACGGATATAAACAACAATGCAATATGATATCATTGCCTTGAACTCCAGGGCCTGGAAGCTGTTTTTAACTGACTTCAGAAACATAATAAAGGTGCCTGATTTCACAACATTTCTTAAATTTCATGTGGCCATGATACATAGCTACAGCTTTTCAGAGTAGGTGAAGACCTCCCAGCAGTGTTACATCAAAATATTTGCCAGAATAGATAAGAAAAAGAAGAAGAAAACAAGATCAAGTCAGGGTCAGTGAAAAGCTTTCACTTTCTGACACTAAATTTACTAAAATCCCCCGTTACACACAGATCATTTTAGAGCAGACAAGAGGATCGTGTGTGTTTAGGTGTGTGTGAGGATGTGTACATCCACTCATGCGTGTCTGCTGTTGTGACAGAGAGACATGACGGATCCCTCTTACATCAGTGGGAGGCCACCCGGCGCCAGATGACATGCATACACACACACACACACGCTTGCGACATCAACAGTGACGGATGGACTGGTTGCCTCCCTCATCGCTCACTCCCACAGACAGAAGAGAGGAAGAGAGGGATGGAGGGGAAGACAGGGGACGAGATGAAACAAGAGAAAACATTAAATGGGGGGGGGGACAACATGAGAGGTGAGGATGGAGACACAGAGAAAGTACAGTGGGATTATTCTCCAGTAATGACACACACACACACACACACACACACACTTGTCTCATTTCCATCGGTTGACACCTAAAGACATTATTCAGCCCCCGTCCGTTCGCAGGCTGCCGTTAACCATTGAGCGTCCTGTTCGCTCAGCTGGGGAATTGATTCAATGTAAGACCTCTGCGAAAAGTCAATAGGCATTAGTCCAGAAAAAAACCCGGATTAGGCTTTGATTGGACGCGCGGTGCGGCGACACAACCGTGCGTGAAGAACTTAGAACGACTTACAAGCCGCGATCGGGCGACCACGGGTTAATCCAGCGGCTTTAAGTCGCAGATACTCATCGACCGCATCCCAGAGGACAAATGTATTTCACAGCGTCGATAGAGCACACGTATGAGGAGGCCTGTGTGTTTGCTCACATGTCACATGACAACGGGGAAATGCATATGTGTTACATTTTTATAGCTTCCAGTAAATGATGTTTGCAGTTACATGTGTCAGCAACTCAAACTGATCAATACTGTCACAGTTGTACTGGTCTGGGAGCAAACGCACACTGGGAGGATGGATGGCCTCGGTCAAGCTTTTGTAGGCCAGTGCCAATGTTTATGCTGGATCGGATAGAAAGATATTTAGACTGATAAGCATCAAATTGAGCAGAAGTAGGACAATGTCTGTGTTATGAAGTCTTGAGTCCCAGTTTAGGACTGGGAAGTCCACAGTCCAGACCACCAAGTCCCAAGTCAAGTCCAACCCTTGTTGTAAAAGTTGCCCAAAAAATAAATGCATTACTTTTCCAGCATGCTCAACGTGATTGTCTGATGTGGGATTGATTCAAAGCATCTTAAGTCTTTAGGCTTCTGGAGGATATCAAGGCATTCAATCAAAGTAATCAGTGATTCTTATCAAGTCAAGTCTTTAAAACACTTTGAAATGCAAGTTCTGCAATGCGAGTTCTAATCCTGTGTCCTTGTGTTAATTGTTCAGTTAAATCTTGTTATAAGATACAAATACATGTTATTAAAGGTGCAGTGTGTAGGGTTTGGTAACATCTGGCGGTGTGGTTGCAGATTGCAACCAATTGAGTACTCCTCCGCTCACTCCTCCCTTTCCAAGACCGCGGTAATGTGAGCTGCTGAGTGCAAAACCATGGCGACACCGTTTGCCTCGCTCAGAGGTCATCACATAGTAACACTACTTTAGGAGCAACAGAAGTCAGATGGTGGCTGGCGGTATCACGGTTTTGCACTCTGTGGCTCACGTTATCGCAGTTTCACAAGCATGTGTGAGAACTATGGTGGCCTTCAGGTAACGTAAAAACGTGAAAGGCTCTCTCTAGAGCCAGAGTTTGGTTTGTCCGTTCTGGGCTACTGTAGAAATATGGCGACCCCATGAAGGTAGATACGAAGGACTCATTCTAAGCTAACGAAAACACAACGATTCTTAGTTTCAGGTGGTTATACGCTAATGAAAACATATTATATTCCATTTCTGCTGATAGATCTCCCAAAATGCTGCTTTAAAAAAGGTGTTTTTATATCAAGTTCCCTCTCGTTTCATATTTACAAAGTTGTACAAGCAAGTTTATGTCTTTGTTGCATGGGGATGAGAGTCATGTCGTGATAAAAAGGTCAAAAGGTCAAGTTTGCCTCACAACACGTCAGTCAGCGGGCCGTCTGTCAGATCATATCTTCAGCCTCCCCGTCTCTGTCCCCGTCCCTTCTGTCTCTTCACTTCACAATCCAATAAAAAAGTAACTGTCATTAAAATATCCTACGGGGGAAATTTTTTCTTTGTAAGGGATGGCTGGGGTTGTAAAAATATATTGGATTGATCGTGAGCTGTTTTCTTTCATCCAAAAAAGCACTTTAGTTCAGTTGGTTTTTATGGTACCGGGGCTTAAATGGCCCCAAGAAGAAAGTTTGTGTATGATGCAATTATATGTAAAGCATTTTGAGTTTATTCATTGGTTAATAAAGCTATAAGCAGAGCATGGAGCTGTGGGCTTTTGGCTGAGGATAACACTGAAATAAAGTGGGACGTTTTCGTCCCCGTACAGTGAATGATGAAATATTTACCTGCAGATGCAACTCTTGTCAGAAGGATAAGAATCAGCACTAAAAGCACACAGAGCAAGGTTAGCCTTTCAAAAGCTTGTTTACCAGCAATGCTGATTATTATCTGAGCAAATGAGCTGAAAAAAAAAACTTTAATTGAGGACAAACAGCTGAGGAAGCATCACAGGAGCTTGCAAAAAAATAATTGTCTAAAGATAGGAGTAATTATCATTTATTAATTTATGCACAACACGTAGCCCCGCTGGCATTCTGCGTAGTGTTATCATCAGCACCGCTCTCTTTCAGATGCTTTGTAGAAACCATCACTCAGCACTTAGGGAAGAAAACTCAGAAGACATCAAAACTTCCATTTCCGAGCCGGCATTGTATTCTCGGGTGGATAGCCCGGCCAGCTCAAGTGTTAAAAAACATCAGCATCTACAACCATTAAGTGAAAAACAACTTCTGTCGTTCAAAGCAACTCTGTCGAGTCCAATAGTGGCGCCGGCGAAAACAGTCTGCTCGCTCCGGTTTGGAAAGCAACATTTTTCTGGTTGACTTGCAGTACAACTTGTAAGCTGTGCTGTTAGGAAGTTTTCATAGACAAAAGATGCTTCACTCTGAAAAAAGGGATGTGTCATCTTCACTGTAGCCGTGTGTGAGTCCGCTAGAGGCCTATTACTTTTACTGTGGCAGAGCACGCTGCAAAAAGAATCACAAGGTTGTCGTTCATATGGAGTTCAATTTAAAGGCCCTACAGACTACTTTTCTGTTAGTAGACATGATGACGTATTTCCGTGGGTGAGGCGTAGGCAGAATAAATCTCAGAACACGTAAATGCTGGGTGAAAACAGAGTGGAAATTACGTTTCCAACGTCATCGCCTACTCCTACGATGTGTCCTCCTGCTGGCTGAAAATGCACCAGTATGTTTACGTATTGTTTTATTCTGTTATCTACGTATGTTTGAATAGTGGTCGTGGCTCCGCCCCTTCCGCTACGTAGCCAAGATGGCATCAGTTGAGTGTGGAAAGTGTCCAGCGTTCCACACTCAACGATCTGACCGTTTGGAGTACAACATCCGGGTACTTTGAGTGCACTGCATTTTGCCGTACTTCCCAGTGTGAACGCGCTTATGCACTCAAAGTAGTAAGTGTAAGTACAGAAGTACGCGGATTGGAACACACTGCTAGTTTCTCTGGTTATGTCCTCACTCTCAGGGACTCTCAGTGTTAATGTTAAGACAAACTTACCAAAAAGAGTCTTACAATATCGGCAAAGCGTATCAGAGATGGAGAGAAAATGTTGCTTATAGTTTAGCTACTGCTAACCACAGCCGAAGGCTCACAGCTGTGGCTACGATCAGCAAAAGGCTAAACTATTACCAACATTTTCTCTCCATCTCTGCAACGTTTTGCCGATATTGTAGCTCGCTAGAACCTCGAATCACAGTTTGTCATCTGAAATGCATGAAATATCGATCCTGGCACCCAACAACACAGCAAGATGACATTTTCCATGTGTAACTTTAGCCCGCTACTCTGAGGTGATTCATATTTCGTGTCCAGTCTTTCCTTTGTTTTGCCTCCAGCTAACGCTGTAATCATGACGTCGGCACTAAAAGGGTCTATTAGTGTTTTCTGACTGTCTATATTACAGGTATATTTACATATAACTGGGTTTGATGTAATGATCAAATGTTGAGGAGATAATGCTGCTGGATTAAAAACTAATTTCCGGGTTTAAATTTCAAGATATTTTGAGAGACAAGAAGAAATGCCTTTAATTACTCATTTTACTTTGAAATGCCTTTTATTGTCATTTATTCTTGATGAGATCATATTGGCAGATCACATGTATCTATTATACATTCATGAGAGCTTTTACTTGTTTTGTCAGATGCTGTTTCCAAGGTTGAGAGTAAACTCAGTTTTTGAGCCAAGATGCTTTGCTCTCCGCAAAACCACGAGGGAAATATTTGGCTCTTTAGCTACTAATTCCTTCTCTGTGTTCACTCACATTTGTCTGTCTGCTGTGTGGTGCTGAATACAGCATGTCGTGTACGGTGGGGTTTTTAGAGCGTAGAGACAGGTCTGCTGTAAAGAAATAACAGACCGCAGAACGCCGTGATTAACCAATCAGAATCGAGTATTCAATAACTAATAATAACAGATAGTAACTGTAAATTGCAAAACAAAATATTCAAAAACAAGGGAAGAAAAAAAGTGATAATAATAATTAAAATAAATAAATAAGAAACATAGAAAATCCAAATTAAAAAAATAGAATAAATTAAAAAATTGAAATGAAAATATTAACAATAATAATAATAATAACAATAATAATAATATAAAGTAATATGTACATCTAATAACAGAGAGTACCTGGAAATTAAAAAAACAAATTATTCAAAAACAAGGAAAGGAAAAAAAGTGATGATAATAATTAAAATAAGTAAATAAATAAGAAAAATAAAAATCCAAATAAATAAATATAATAAATTCCAAATTAAAATAATAATAATAACAATAATAAATAGATCATGTCTCAATATTTTGTCACTTTAAAACACAGGATATAACGTTAGATAGATATTGTATCTAGGCTTGAAAAATAAGAAAAAAAAGGTGTTCCAAATTCGTCTCACAAAATGGCACACTCCTCCTCAGGGTACACTGATTTCTGAATGATCTGACAGCTCTCCCAGTTCCCCATGAATCAAACAGACCTCACAACAACCTGCCTTTAAAGGTCTTTTCTCTGTCTCTTCGCTTCCACCTCTCGGCCTCTCCGCGCTCTCGTGAACTCTCATGAGTGTCTCTGAGTTGCTGACCGACAGAGAAGAGAACAAAGTTTTTAGCAGTTCGGACGGAGAGGGGCCCTCGTCTGCGCCAAGATTCTGGCATTTACAGGGACGCCCTGAGGAGCGCTGGAGCTCGACCAGGGCTGGTTTTGCTCAGAGCGTCCAGCAAACACACTGAATGGCATCTCACACACACACACACACACACACACACACACATACACACACATACACATTCAGGCAAGCCAGAAAAAGAAACATCCCAAAACACACATGTTCATGACTGCACAAAAGGGCAAATAAACGAGACGTACGCACGAAGCAACCCTTTGACACGAACACACACGCAGACAAATGAGTGGAGGCGAAAAAGCAGACACACACACACACACGCTGTAATGAGAACAGCTGGAGAGGGTGCAGGCGGGTGCACAAGGGGGAAGAAGCAGAGAGGGAGGGAGGGATGTCCTCTGCTTCTCACCTTGACTGCCAGACCCTCGCTGTGCGTTTGGGGATTTTCCAAAGAGAACCAGAGATAACTTGCCTTACCTCTACACTGCATTTTTCATCCCTTCCTTCTCTACTTCCTCTCTTTTTCTCCCCTCATCCCCACTTTCTCTCAGTCTTCCTCTATCCTTCACATTTCTCCCCATCTCCTTCCTCAAGGCCACGTGTGTCTGCACGCTTTTGCTGCCACATCAGAGGAGGAAGGGTTGTGTGTGTGTGTGTGTGTGACAAGGGGAGGTGGGGGTCGATCAGACTGCAAAAGACGGAGAGAAAGAGAAAGGAAGGAGAGCAGAGGAAAGGAAACAAGAGTGCTGACTCAAAGAAAAAGAGACAAGCGGTTTCTGATTCGATGGGCGGGTTGAGGAAGGTCAGAGGAGAGGAGTCGGAGGCAAGAGGAGGTGTGGTGTGTGTGTGTGTGTGTGTGTGTGTGTGTGTGGGGCAGCTCAGTCCACTCAGGTCATACTGGAAGAAGACGCTGTTGAAAGCTTTGTTGAGGGAACTGACTAATTGCCAGTTTGCCACCTGTCAGGTGTGTCTGTGTGTGAGGGGACACTGGTGTGTGAGTGTCTACAGTAATGACAGGGTGATAACTGATGACAGGCTACTTACATTTCTGCATAAGAAGCTGCTCTGAAGCCAAACGATCAGTAACTTATTCATGCAGATCAAACGTATGGTACTCTTACTCCTATATCTGGTGCTAAGAGGGGCCAGTTTTCCATATGAGACATTTAAACTTCTAATTTTTACCCGTGCTTGAATTGTCTCCTACAGGATGTAACAAAGCTCAACTTAAAAGGTACTAAGTGTAGCTTTTGACTACTAACTAGTGGTGCTACAAAAGCGTTACAAGGAAGGAAATGCATAAGCTAACATACTTGTTAGACATCAAGCATGTAAGGTGAGAAGCACTGAATACAAAAGTAACTCTGTAATGACATAACGATAATTTAATCTTAAAATATAAGTATTTTCGCTAAACTACTATTTACAAGGTCAGTGCTGTGCTGTGGCGCTCTCCAAGGTGCTGATCCTGCTGCAGGAAGCAGTTAGGCAGCTCTCCAGGCTGATTTGTCTCTCCCTGAACTTTTAGGCTAATAACTTGGCATGTCATATCGTATCTTGAGGTCAGATGTCTTGAAACCCCTTTGAAAAATGTCCATGTGTTTTTCCTCACCAAAATTTAGCGCAAGTTTGGAGCTTGTTTAGCCTCCTTCGTGACACGGTACCAATGGATTCCTTAGGTTTTCTAGTTTCATATGATGCCAACCTCCGAAAGATCGGTTGTGTTAATGCGTTAAAAACAGATTTGTGTTTACATGCTATTACCGCGTTGGTGGAGACCAAAAACAGAGATAAAAAGAGAGTGAATATCGTATTTACGTTCATCAGGTGGTCACAAACAGACTCCTAAAGAGCGTGATTTTGGTGTGTCTATTATCACGAGTTAAAAGGGAAGTTAACTTCTCCAACTATATCCTCAGCCCTGCACGAATCCCATGACCTACTCTTCAGAGTAGCTCTGCAGGAAAACCAGTGAACTAAATATCATGAAGAGACACGCATACACTCCTCGCACACACACCTTCTCTCTGCCAGTCTCCACAGAGAAAGGAACAGCTCGCTGTTATAGAACACGGTGTGATGATGGATGTTGTAACTCTCTATATCACCAAAGACCATCCATCCCAAATAACTGGCTTTGTACGACATGGCAGCAATATGTCACAGCATGAAACGTATAAAGAACTCCACTCAGGGGAAATAATTAACAATAAAAAAGTGTACTTGAACCTTTTCAATGTTTGATAACCTACAAATTATCATATAAAAATGTATCTATGCATACACCTGCATGTGTATCCTTGTCTTGTTGTGAGTATTTGACCCTGTGTGTGTGTTTTATGGATTGTTAGTAGTGATCAGGATGCAGAACGGGGCTCTATGCCCTCAGCTCACCGGGACGGCCGTAACTCTTGTCAAACTGCAGCAAGGCTACTGTGTTGGCTCTGGACGTAGCCGGCTGCAGCATTTTAAGGTGGCTACGAAATCCGGGCTGCGGTTGAAAGGTCAAAAAATGTCTTTTCATACCAATTTTTTTTTCTTGACCTTGAAGGAAAACGTCAGTAGGTTAATAGCAAACATTCCGGTAGTTAACGTTAGCTTGCAAGTAGCTTCGTTCTGGACAGTGGGTGCTGGCGAGCTAACTATAGAATACTCACTGGGGACAAAGAGCATAGAAGCAAAGAGACAAAACAGCTACTTATTAACACACTTATTATATCTATTTTATTGTTCAACACAGGCCATTTCTGTAGAATATGACACTAGAAGAGAAATAATTTTGTTTTACTTTTGTACGGCCGATATTAGGCGGATCTGTCCACTTCTTTCTCAACATTTTTTCTTGTTGTAAATTTCCACTAGTAGCAGGATGTGACATAATCGCAAAAGGAATCCAGTTGTAGTCTGACGGTACGTGTCCACAGGCTCTGTGCTTTCCACGCTCCCCATTCATTGTCTATGCAAGCAGCCGCGCAATGCATTCTGGTAGCGTGGCGTCGCGATTCGAGAGACCAGGCGTCAAGACGCCCGCTCCTTATTTGCATAAAGTTGAGGTCCTGGCTACTTTATGCAAATCACAGGCGTCCGACGCGACTCGCCGCCTCTCCAAACTCCCGATAATCTTTTAAAATAAACGTTGTCGATCCAAAATAAAGACAGATTCATCAACTGCATGGGTTATTTCTCGCCTCAAATGTTTTCAGAAACACATTTCAGTGAACTTTTTATGTGAAATAAGAGAAGAAAGTTTCCAAACGAGCCTCCATACTGGTTCCGGTTTGAAAGCTGGGAGCAGCAGCCAACGGCGGGAAAGCGTTCGTCCAATCAGGAGCCGAGTGCCTTGTTTCTAGGGACAGCACACCAAGCGTCCAATGTTGGGAAGCATCGCGTCCCCTCGCCATAAAAAACGCCCCTGTGGACGCATACCATAAGTGACCCTGCAAGATTCACAGAAAACTCTGTGATTTAAGACACTTTGTCTTTAGATGTGAGAGGGTGTCAGACTTAAGCCTGTTTAAAGTCTTTTTAAAGTCTTTTTAAAGTCTTTTTAAAGTCTTTTTAAAGTCTTTTCAAAGTCTCCTAGTGTACGGTAGGTATAACTTCATCACAGAAACTTCATTTTTGAACTCCTGTGTTTTGCTTGCATGTAATGTTGATGATCTAGCAGGCTAATGAACGCTCATTCTGTCTCCTTTTTAAACCTCTCCGGACAACAGTGTGCATTAAATATGGAAAATTGTTCCATATTATACATTAAAAATGTCTCCTCAGGCATCCCAACAAGCTACGGATACACTCGCTGTGTTTGTCTCTCCCCTGAAATTAACTGAGAAGAAAAAATGCAGAAAATGGGTTTTTATCTCTGCCTCCCTTCCACCCCACCAATGATTCTCAGTATTGGGTCGCAAGTGGAGAGACGTGTTTGTTTATCCTCTGAGCGCTCATCCACAATGTCATCCGGCAGAGTAAAGTTTTTACTTTGCCCAACTTTCCCCTGTTAACTGCGTCGAGTCTGGCCAGAGCCGGTCCCGCGTATCGGAGTCCGGCCCAATTATGTCTGCCTGCCTCTGTCAGATTGTTTATACCTGGCTGCACATATGTGTTTGTGGGGATGTGGAGGGTGGCTAAATTGCACAGGGGAGTGTATGTGTGTGTGTGTATACGGGGTTTTTGCCGTGTGTGTGTGTGTGCCTTTTGGCAACATCTCAACAACCCCCACCGTCCACACATCACTCCTCCCTCCCTCTCCACTGCCATCTCTCTACCCAGGAGGCTTTTCCAGAGCGCACGGCTAATAAAGTGGGCCAGGTCCGCGGCTGAGCACTATTTTTATCAGAAAGCAATTTTCGGGAGGTGCCCACAGGTAAGCGGGTCCCAGCGCCTGAGACAATGGAGCCGTGACAAGGAGTTTCCCCCCGCCATTAACCTCTGCTGAGCTACTCCCGAGTGCCCCGGTGCTCCAGGAGCATCGCGCAGACCCGCTCCTTATCACCTGTATTGATATCAAGACCTCCATTCATTGTGCCTGACTTCCTGGACACAAAATGGATACACGACTAGTTACCACAAATGATTATTTGCTCTGTAGTGATTTGTAGGGCGTTAGACGCGATGGAAAGAGATGCAGAGGGCGAGGGAATGAAAAGAATGTAGGGTGACCAGATGAATAAAGGTAATGCAGAGGTGAAGTGAGGAGATGATGATGAAGAGGTGTGTATTGTTAGGGAGGTGTAAAGACAGATGGGTACACACACAGCCCATCTGGCCTCTTACAGCTGGACTATCCAGCTCCCCAATGAAAAGGTTTCTGTTATCGCCTCGGAGTCGGGCTTCAGTTATTACTGATTAGGAGTGAAATGTTTGATGAATTGTGAAAAGTGAAATGAAAGATGTAGGTCACTCAGAACGACCATATGTCTTTCCTTTCTTGAACTATAGTTGTCCCAGGTCAGGTCAACTTTAAAGGGATAGTATGGGTGTTTTGAAGTTGGGCTGTATGAGCTACTTATCCATAGTCTATTATTAATACAGTAGATGGTGGTCAGCGCACCCCCAGTTTGGAGAAACAGACAGCACGGGAGTAAAGTAATGTACTGCCGTGGATGGGGGCAGCAGTAAAACGTATTTTACCCACCTAAAAAAATCAATATCAGTTTAAGTGTACGCTATATTTGGAATATTTTCACCACTTTACCTCGCTGTCAGACAGCCTTTTCCGACGGGGAACTGAAGCCGTCATCTATGATCTCTTCAAAGCCACCAGACTCCATTGACAAAAACAGTTATTTTACCTCACAGAAAAAGGGAGTTGCTGGTCTACCGCTGCCTTGAACAGTTAGTTTGTTTGTGTTATTGTTTGACTTTGGTGTTTTAAAGGTCACACAATAACACAAACAAATTAACTAATCGAGGCAGCGGTGGACAAGCAACTTAACTGTGTTCTGCGAGGTAAAATGATTTGTAAATGGAGTCTGGTGGCTTTGCAGAGAGCATAGATGGATATAACAGTTCCGTTTAAAGGTGCAGTGTGTAGGATCTGGCTGCAACCAGCTGAAACTTCTCCCGTGTGCTAAGCGTGTAGGAGAACTACGGTGGCCGCCGTGAAAACTTGAAAACGCAAATGGTCCTCTCTAGAGCCAGTGTTTGGTTTGTCCATTCTGGGCTACTGTAGAAATACGGCGGCCGGCTCTGTGAAGGGTGATTATACACTAAAGAAAACATACTTAATTGTATATTAATTTCTGCCAATAGATCCCCCTTAATGCTACACACTGTTCCATGAAGTTAACTTTTAATATTTTAATACAGGACATTTCAAGGTAATGGAGTATTTTTACATGGTGGTATGTTTTTGATTTTACTTAAAAGATCATATCCCCTTGTCTCCCATCCATCTAACATTTCTATTCAGTGTATGAGCCATGTTTTTTGGAGCCGTGCCACAGAATGGTATCCCAAAAGCATGTCACATACATGTACAGTACTTGCTACATTACGCCCTTACAATTAACATTCACCTGGGACAGCTGCCGCTACGTTGACACCATGACGGTTTTGCTGAGCCAGCGTTTAAAACGGGAAGACATCAGACTAGCAAGACCTGATTGGTATCTGGGGAGATGCTTCGTCTCTGTCAAAATATGAAGGAGCATGCTGTCACAGAAATGTATTTGAAACAATCAGAAATGTTTCAGCACCTCTCCGCGTCTTTTCTACGTCGGTGTCAGTTCATATTAGCTTAAGAAATTGTCCTAGAAGAGATGCAGACATCTAAATAAAATCAACATATATCGAGTGTATGGAGAGGAATGGTGAAATAAAGAGTGGGAAGAGAGGCGGAGGACAAAAGGGAGAGAGGGGAACAGAGAGGACAGAGCTAGGACAAGGACAGCAGATAAGGGACACATCAAGACAGGGATATATATTCTGAATAAAAGAGGTTCGCGGGGTGACAAAAAGCAAGGGAGGAGGAGAGTTGTGACGGTGAAGAGGAGAGGAAAAGACAAACCACAAGAGAGGCCGACAGACACAAATGGCCGGACGGGGAGAAAGACGGACTGACAGGCGAGTAAATGCTGTACAAGTGAGACGGGGTGGGGGAGAAAGATGAGCATGGCAGCGGCTGTAGCTCCCAGCGGAGACGTTATGTTCGCTATGAGTCTGAGCCTGTCAGGCCATCCTTCTCTTCTTCCTCTCTCCCCTCCCAGCATCCTCTCCCCTTCTCTCTTTCCATCTTCCTTCCTCTCAAGACAGCGACTACAATCAGCAGCCCTGTTTGTTATTACTAGTGGTAAGATCCAGCCCGTCCTGTCAATCACACCGTCCCTGCCACCCTCCTTATCGTCGAGGAGTTTGAGGAGCCCCGACCTTGAATACAGATTCACATACGTGTGTTGCATGGATGGGCAGAAGGAAAGCTTTACATTGAGAAGGTCGAAAATGTCACATCAGATGTCTCATTTTAAATTAGGGCTGTCAAAGTTAATAATAATAATAATAATAATGTGTTAACGCCACTAATTTCTTTAACGCATTAACGCAGGCGATCTTTCGGAGGTTATAGCATATGAGGGGCAGAACTAAAAAAAATTAATTGAAGAAAAGGGAAGTGATGAAAATGCCTAACTGACATTTATCGTTTATAGTACGCAATTTTTGTTACTTCCAAAATGTCAATTAAAAAACCACGCCCACTGATGGAAAACGTCCAGAGTCGAGCGGTTTGCTGTGTGGGCGTGTTTTTCAATAGGGCGGAAGTAACAAAAATTGCATGCTGTAAACGATGTAATGAATGGTCGATAGTTGATTATCAGAGTAACACTGTTTATAATAAAATATCAGCTGAATTAATTAAATCAACAAATTGACTATTTTTCACTTTATCTTTCAATTCACATACATTTTCATCACTTCCCTTTTTATTCAATTATGTTTTGTTACTCCCAGCCTTGAGGCTACTTTCCTTACATGATAAATTAGTGTTGGGAATGGTGAATGATGAATGTAGGATTGGTAAAATGAGAAAACGTGGCTCTGTTTTTGCGACATTACGACTATTTTAGTCAAATCACCTGATCATTTATCACACCGGATTTCATTTCACATCCAATTTTACGGCCACGTTTTTCACGCATTTTCACCACTTCCATTTTTATCAATTAATTTTGATACCTCCACCCCTCATAGTAGTGGGCTCAGTTTTAACGCTAGAATGGTACTGGTATCATATGAAACTAGAAAACCTACCGAATCCATTGGTACCATGTCATACTAGCTCGTCACGAAGGAGGCTAAAAAACGCTCCGAATGAAACTATCACATTCGCTAACTAATGAAAATTAATATGTTTTTATGCTAAATGCAGTTCCTTGTGAGGGTTTCTGGACAATATCTGACATTGTTTTGTGTAGTTAATGAGAATGATGCAACTGATAAATAAAGATAAATGATGGGGCTTAAGAGGGCCAAGCTGGAAAACTACTTTCCTCTGAGCCATTACTGGCAAATGTACAGCTGGGAGAGGGTACTTCATTTTCAAATCCTTTAAATAAGTGTTGTAATTATCTGCTCTGTGTGTGTGAGTGTGAGTGTGGATGCAGAAGGGAACACGTCGGCTACAGAGGCCCATGAAAGATTAATGCTGAGTAGCCACTGGAACACTGCCGCAGCCGAGGTGAGCCTTTGTTATTGCTACAAAAAGGTAAGAGGAAACACCTCGGCTACATGGTTTTTTTCTGATGTTGCTAAGGGAATACTCCTTGATTTGAACCTGAGAGAGCAAATGAGGTTGTAACTGTCAGACTTGTCTCCTATAATTACTTTTATACTACTGCTTTGCAACATAATGCCATCTGTATTGTGTTGTATACCCCTATTTTGTCATGTCTGCTCTCACCTTGCTTTTAGCCATTATCTCCCTCATTATAAATCCTTAAAGGTCCAATATTGTACTCATTTTAAGGTTCGTACTTGTGTTTTGTGTTTCTACCAGAACATGTTTATACGCAGTAATGTTCAAAAAAACTTTTATTTTCCTCATACAGCACAACAACAACAGTTTGGGTCCATGTTTCTGTCAGCTGATATTATTTACATACACCGCAACAGGAAATAAACTGGGACACATTTAGAATGTTTATGTTTAAAACCGTGTAATGGTCTAAATATTGTATATTTGTGACATCACAAATGGACAGAAATCCTGACGGCTTGTTTCAAATGCGCAATTTCTGAATACGGGCTGTGTGTATTTCTCCGTATATTGAGCGTTTTGATAGTTTACCAGTGTTTATATAGCACTTAAACCTACTTTATAATATAGAAGACATGAAAATCTCACTTTTTACAATATGGGACCTTTAAAGAAATTAAACAACCATTTCCCCTTCTCCCACAAGGCAGTTTCCACGACAGAAAGCAAAAAAAGGAATTTTCTACCCGAGACCAAATATGGCACCAAAATATTTTCTGAAATGTCTACATGTTTTAAGATTTAACATTGAGGTTATTTTCTTTGACTGCTTGCTAAAAATCCCCCTTACCCTCCCGGGGCTGACGCTGGGCCCTTGTTCCCTGCACATGCTAACGGTTGCATAACAGGGTGTTAAGGCTCTGCACCGCCTCTCTCCGGACCCGGAGGGCAACGAGTGCAAAACATGCCTTCCTCCTCTATTTCTGTTCTTCTTCTGTATCTCTCTGGTGTTCACATTAGCACAGAACAATAGCAGAGCAGGTAGTTTCAGGTGGGAAGGGGGGGGAAAGATCCTCCTCCTCTCCTTTGTCCTCCCTCCTTTCTCATCTCAGAGGGATTTTCTCCAACATTTTTCTCCCCCCGCAACCCCCGTCTCTCTCTCACTTTCCCCGTGGTTATTTCCCTTAGTGAAAATGGGTCACCTTTCTTCTGTCAGGAGAATGCCTGGGTAAGTATAACCTCTATTCTCCGTGTGTGTGTGTGAGCGTATGCAAGGTTTTTACTGTCTAGGGGGGTTCCGAGCCCCGGAAAAGTCATGTGCAAGGACCATTTTCTGCGGCTCATTAGGGGGAAAAGTTTGGGGTTTTTGGGTTGGGGTTACAGCAGAGTTAAAGATAGGTTAATATATGGATTGGGGCTACTCCTGACTACACTACTCAATACTTTTTATGATAAAAAGACAAGAGAATAAACTTTTTCTCTTACGTTATAGGCTATATCGGGGGCAAGCAGGCTTTCCTAAAGCCTTCCAAATAAAATAAAATGTTCCATGAATGATTTCCAGGCTACTTTTCTATTGTCTCACCTGATAGAAACCCTGTATCTCCTCGTCTCTGGCTGCATGCATGCAGGCAGGGTTAGATGGA
Source organism: Sebastiscus albofasciatus (assembly GCA_916701655.1). Taxonomy (NCBI): domain Eukaryota; kingdom Metazoa; phylum Chordata; class Actinopteri; order Perciformes; family Sebastidae; genus Sebastiscus; species Sebastiscus albofasciatus. The sequence goes on from CAKAOI010047629.1 coordinate 74,125, forward strand.
CTTTGAAGTGAGCGCACTGATGCACTTCAAACAAGATCTCACACACTTTGCCTGTGTGCCGAGAGGAGGAAAAAAAAAAAAAAAAAAAAAGAGCTTTTCTCTGCATCCTGATAGAGTGCACTCTGATCCACCCTCTGTCTCTTCGCCTCTTCTGCCATCTACCTCTCAAATCTGTGCCGCTTCTCTCTGCACATCAATGCCAAACAGCTCTCTGGAAGCACCGTACGAGCTGTTTCACAAGTCGTAGCGTACAAGTGCCGCTGTGACCGAGAGCGGGAAAAACTGTTTCATGCACAGATGCGTGCAGACATTACCCACAGTTTCAGATGTCACCACCTCAGCCTGTCACTGTGGGAGTGAAAGGGAACCAGGTTGGGGTGAAAAGACTTTGTCTCAGATAGTCTTAGATGACAGCATTGTGTCGTGTGATGCTGTGTGTGTAGTTAGCATAGTATAATTAGGAGTGTGGACTGCTCATCAGGCTACTTAACTGCTAATATTACACTTCAGTAATAGGACATATCCCTAAATGAAAATGACATGGTACGATTAACCCTGTGAGACCCACAATAGAGCCGTTTTTGTCTTCTTTTAGGGGGTACAGGAGGTCTTTAGGGGGAGATAGCAGGTCAACAGTAGATGTCACATAGAAGTGGTGTACATCATCTGAAAGCTGGGAACCTGGAGATTAATTTGAGATGCTGCTCAGCACTGTGTGTCAAGTTGTTCTAGTCTTAATCAGAAATAAACATTAATTAATTAATTAATTAATTAAGTAATTAATTAATTAATTAATTAATTAAAATTAATTGTAAAAGTGTATAAGGGTTTAGAACATTACGATATAATTATTATAATTATAATCATTTGCTGAAATTTTTGGGTTGATACCATTTGTTACATTGATTTGGTGCTAAATTTATCAATTTTTTACCACTCGAGAATTGATAAAAATGATCAATAATCCCTCCAAAATACCACATTAAGACATAAAAGACCTTGAGGAACACCATAGAAAAAGCCATGCTGTGATTTGGGATCAAAAACTTTTAAAAACTCAAATACAGTGCATGCTGGTAAGTATATACTAATAGACTAATAGTGTTTTTAAACGTATTAATTTGAATTGAAATGACTGATCAGCTGGACATTTAGTCAACTCATCCTTTCATGTTACAAGACTGAACCCATGACAAGTGTTAAGTTGACAGAGACACACAAAAAGAAGAGTTGAATTACGATAATTAATTGCAAGATTTTACAGTGAAGTTGGGTGTAAAGTACAAAGAGTGAATTCTGAACAACGTTTTTCTTACATCATTTTTAGGACTGTCCTCGACCAAAGAAATTATTATTATTGTTGATTAGTTGATTTAATCAACAGATCTGTAAAAGTGAGTTTCTCCACAGAGAATGACACAAAAGCACCACTTTAAATCTTGTGTTTAACAGAGATTTGACTAATCGACTAAAGAAATCTTCGACTCAACTAAGACCAAAATGACCGATTAGTCGACTAATCGATGAAGAGGGTGCAGCCCTAATACATTAGTCAGGACTCGCTCACCTTTGTGGCAGAGAGCTTGGCTTGTTAAATGCTGATAATTAATATTTTTTAAGTCATAACAACTTGTAATCCTCATTTATGCCGAAAAATATAAGTTGCCTTTTGTTCAGTGCACAAACTAAAACTTGTATCTGCAAAGCTTCTTAGCTAACCTATAATTAATACACCCATCTGTATGGTGAATTATCATAACACACTGCACATTTATTGTGAATGAAGACTGAGGGGACAATATACTATTTATAAACGCTGATCTGGTTTGTATTGTATTGCTCGACAATGGCTATAAAGTATATGCAAAGTGGAGCCTGGGCGAAGCAGATGAGACG
>CAKAOI010047630.1:0-15113 GCA_916701655.1 Sebastiscus albofasciatus
TGAATAAACAAAGTCGTGTTTACGTCATTGATGAGTTTTATTGCTGATTCTTTTAATACTTTAAACTGACCAGAGTTTACACCCATGTTTTCTAACTTGGAGTCTTCTTTCTCTTTGATGGTGTATTACTACAGTACGGGGGGTTTTCTGCACGTTACAGCCGCAAACTGTTGATCAGCATAAAAGCTTGAACATTGAAAAATGTCCACATTGGAAAATCTAAAGACGAAATTCTTCACACACGTTTGGTTTCTACTGCTGCAGCCTCTGTTGCAGGGCTGTAATGTAACGTGTACGTCCATGTGTGTGTGTGTGTGTGTGTGTGTGTGTGTGTGTGTGTGTGTGTGTGTGTGTGTGTGCGTGTGTGTGTGAATCATCTGCACCTGATTCTGTTTGAGTGTCGACACCAGTTTCTGCAGAGAGATGTTCTCCTCCTCCAGCTCGGTGTAGTCCTGGAGCAGCCGCGACTCCCGGAACTTGTACTCCCTGATCTCCTCTCGCATCCGGCTGCGCTGCAGCTCCAACATCTCGTTACTCTGCTGAGACAGTTCAGGAAAACAGAGCTGGAGCTGCATGCTGCTTATGATGCAGATAACCCGAGAGAATCACTGGAACCGGCATGGAAGCGACACAATTGTTGAAAGAGAGAGAGACGATGGAAAGACTGACAGCTAAAACCGAGTACCTCTTTACCATTTCCTGTTTGTTTCCCATGAAAAAGCTCTTGTTATGATAAGTTATATATATTCTTGTTATCTGACTGTGGGAAAAATATCATAAAATCATATTTGACAGAATGTTGGCCTGCTCTTTTAAACGTCTAAGGCCCAATTACAATCCACCCTCTCTCTACCTACGTCCACTCCGTTCACATGGAGGCTCCGCCATGTTAAGTGCCATCCCAAACCAATCACTGGGGAGAGGAAGTGGGTTATAAAACCCTCCAACAGCGAGCTGCATCGATGACGACTTAACCAGCCGCCCTCACTGGCGACGTGCAACGCCGTTTAGTGATCCAATGTCAGTTCCGTGCGACTACAGGTACAAACATTTACTGTAAACTGATCAAACTGACATTTAATTCATTCTACTTTATTGTCACACAGACATCAACAACATGAAGTAAATAGATTGTATTTAGGATCAAATATACCCTTGTCTAGTCAAAAAACGGTAGACATGTTCATTTGATTGCAGTGTTATATATATATATATATATATATATATATACACGAGTGTGAGGTGGAGGGTGGAGGGGAACGGATTGGAACTGGGCCTAAATGTTGTACAAGAAGGCGCCCTGCTTTAAAGGAGCACCCAGCTGCGGCTCTTGGCGGATATGAAGCACCGTACTGTACCTCCCTCAGCTCCTGCAGCAGCGTGCTCAGGTGCTCGTTGTCGGCCTGAGCGTTGGAGGCGGTGGCCCGGCTGTGCTTCAGCGCCGACTGGAGCTCCAGGAGGCGGCCCATGTAGTAGGCCTCCTTGGAGGCAGACTCCTGCAGCAGCGTCTCCTCGTTGGTTTCTCCGTCTGCTGCCACCTTACGCTGGGTGGAGTAGGCCTGGCCAAATGCCTGGAACAAAGGAAGGATGTGTTATGGAATACTGATACTAAATGATAGTCAAGCAACTCTGTTGAAAAGATAATTAATTACTAAATCTTACGGTGCGGGCGAGACGGACAGGTGGTGCGCCCGACCCCGCTGGGCCGTGATCCCACCTCAGCCGGCGCGCGCCGACCCTGACTTTCATTATGCCACAGGGTTTTGCTTGCGCCCCCTGACTCGCGCATGCGTTAGACTCCTCGGTCCGTGTTTCAAGACGGGTCGGGTGGGTTGCAGATATCGCCGCAGATCCCCGGCGCCTTTTACGTGGGCCGAGCCCGGTGACACTTTGTCCACGGCCCCGGGAAGCACCTTCACCCGGAGCCTTTCCAAGCCGACCTAGAGCTGTGTGTCGCTAACACCCTCCAGCTGGCTGTTAACGAGGCTCTTTAGGCTCAGAGAAGTACTCGGTATCGGTACTCGGTATCGGTACTCGGTCTGAATAAAAGTGGTATCAGTGCGTCCCTGTCTTAGAACATCGAAATAACATGTATGAATTTTGAAAATGGGTGTAGTTCCCCTTTAATCTCAGCTAAATGTACAACATGGAGAAAGGTTTTAAAGCACCTCTCCTGCGTTCACGGTACAAACGTTTACAGAATCACCAACTTGGAAAATGTGCAGAGTTCATTGTAAGTGACAGCTGAAGACGCAGCTCTATAAGAGTGACGGGACGCTGAGGTCCGTCGTGTAAGGAGAGGCGAGGCAGCGTCAGCGGCCTCGTGATCACCGAGCTGCAGCCGACCGACCCCTGTGCTCCACTGAACACTGATGGGAGGAGAAATATATTGAACTGAAAATCAATGAGTGCCCACGCTATGCTAGGCTGAGCTTAAAGTGTAGAGAGAGGGAGGGAGCGAATATGTGGGAAAGTCTCTCTCTCCCCTTTAAATCAGAGGCTCAGAGAAAAAGTTCAGCCGGTGTGTGATTTTGTTTATAGGACTGCAGGAATCACTGCGCACAGGCGAAACGTTCCCCGTGCACCGTCCCACAGGAGCAGAGTGTTAAGTACAGTTTATCTCAGTCAGCTGGGACCTGGACACCCAGGGCTGGGTGTCCGTCCGTCTGCTCGCTGAGCCCGGTGATGCGTTTCAGACTGCACACAGGAGATTAACGAGCCTTTTACACACACAAACTAATAAAGTGGTATCCTACAAATCATGTTCATAATTAGGAACTTTGTGGGTCAAAGTTCAGGAAGAAGTGTGACAGGTCTGGAGGTCAGGTGAATGGATGTGTAACCATGTGTTGGTGACACTGGTGGCATATGTTTCTGTCCCAACTCATCAAATAGGGACGTTTGGTCAGCGCCCCTCTGCATCTGATACCAACGCACCGCGTCTGTATGAGACACATCGGGCTTTCAAACCCATCCGTGTTAATCTTAGACGGTCAGCTGAGTGAGAGAGTCTGTCGGGGTGGACAGTTGGGTCCAACTTTTACCCAGGAGGCCACTGTTCGTGTCCCGTGTGAATCACTTTCTATAACATGACTTACATAACTTACGTACTTAACTAATGCCAGTTACGAAAAGACATAATGCATGTAACGAGTGGAAACTGACGCGCCGTACCTGACATGTCCAAAGGTCAAACGGAGCGTTTCAGACGGAGGGTGAAACGAGTAGCTGCAGCACAGCCGGGAGGAGAAACGTTACGCTCTTTTTTTAACATAAAAGGATGTAAACATGTTCCCAAAATAAGGAATCATTTGAAAGATGTTGTAATCCCATAAAAACTATCCACATAGTGGCTTTAAGTACATGAATATGGATGCTCTTAGCTGCACAAACCACAAAGATTTTTGTGTTCAAAACTGTGTCATCTGAAACGTGATGAGCTGCAGTTTCAAACAAGGAGAAACAACAAGGAGCTCGATAACATTGCAGGCAATAACTGGATGAAACGGTCTCATTTGTCTGTTCTGTTCTGGTGTCTTTCAAGCAGCTCAGCGTTGTCAGCCTGTGATTGTAATACAGATCCCATCTGAAGGCACCATCAGCATCCATCTGGAGACGTTTTTAAACCACAGCAGGAGATGAAGCGCTAGCGCACCATGTCAGGGACGAAATATAGCCGTGATGAACCGCCTCTGCAACATCCCACAGCTAATAAACGCTGGAGAGGAGTCACTGGATGTGTGTGACCGATCTGTTCATGGCCGATGGTTCCGCCACACGAGCCATTACTTTGACACAACACGCAGAACATAACGACATCCGTTCAATGTGCACAACAATAACCTCAGGCTGCGACATGCCATCAGAGTGAAATACGACCGGCAGAGTACAGCAGAGTAAAGAAGAAGATACCACAGCATGTGCTTTATAAATATAACCCTGGTATCAGACGGTAGTCTTGTTAGTCGTTAGCCTGTTTTATTGTTTCATTTGTTGTATTTGTAAGATGAAGTAAACCCGGAGATCCGGGGCTGTACCTCCCAGACTGCCTCCAATCAGGTCTCGCCCTCCTCCTCTCCACGAGAGCCCGCCAATCAGGAGCCTCAGCTCCAGGACAGGAAGTGAATGAGAGTGAACTGGAACAATAACCCGGGGCGGTGTGATTTAGTCTGAGCAGTCTGCCTCGCTGCCTAATTCGTTGTTCTTCTAGACCTGGTTACCTTTAAGCTTAGCTTCAATATTGCTGTGAGTATTGTTACCTGAACTAGTTTTTGTTTAGGGATTGTTTTGTTTTGGGGGTTTTAGTTGAGTTGATGTTCGTGTTACATTCCTTAGTGTTCCTACCCGTATTAACTGAATGTATAGTAACACTAGGTGAAGGGGTGGCTACCACTTTTGTATTCTGTTTTTATTAGGGTGACCTTATGTGCTGCCAATATGCACGCACCGTAGGCAGTTTCATCAGGATGGCTATCTTGGCGCATTTGAGCACGGAGTGGGATCAGACAGAAGGCGTTATTATAGAGGGGGGCATTAGAGGCTGTGACAATCAGGACTGTCCCCTTCATGACGCACTGACAGTTTGGGAGTCCCGTAGAGAGTTTTCCTCAGAGGAAACGTGTTGTTGTCTGGAACTACGTACCTTATTTTTCAACTTGTTTCGTCTCAGGCTGTTATAATTCAAATGGTGGAGCTCAGAGGACATTTTGTCCAGGATGGAGACATCGTCCGGGTGAAAGACTGTCGGGAACGGACGGTTCTGAGGGAGTTATTAGAGGAGCGAAATGCCTGTTGATGCGCAGAAGGAACTGTGTAGAATAATTAATCAAAACAACACGTTTCATGTGCACACAAGCACAAAACCAAACTAAATGTAACCAGCGGATATCTGTTGCATCCGTGCGTAATTGTGCCTTCACCGCGCGCAACATCACTCTCTATAGAGACTGCAGCGGCTCTCTGTATACTTATTTCATGCGCACAAATTAATTAATGAGTGGAACATGATAGACGTCTATGTACGTATAATATTATTATTTTAATTGTGGTGAAAACCGGGACAATTTGAGTGTTTTACAGATATGTGTCGGGACTGCGGACACGTCAGCTTGAAACCGGGACAATCACGGACAAACCCGGACGTCTGGTCACCGTAGTTTTTATACTATCCAATCCAATCTAGGGATGCCAGGCTGAGGACATTTTCCCACCGGTTAATAAACTCGTAACAACTCGATGACGCTCAGTATGTGTAGAGCGCTTACTTGAGTACCGTGTTGACCTGTGACAGTGTGCGTCTGCCACAAAGCTGCTCCGCTCCTGAAGTTGAGCTAGCAATGGACACGTTTTTTGATAAGACCTGACGAGCAGACACAAACACACACACACACACACACACACACACACACACATGTTGCTGAATGTTGTTAAAGTCAACTGACAAATGATGCTTAGAATGATAAATGATGAACGGACCTGCTTAATTCCGGCCGTGCGTGTGGGTCAAGAGAGAAACAAGCACATTTATCTCCTCTGATAAAGAGTTGGAGGTGATGTCTAGGAGGGTTGAACTGCCTCGTAGCAAAATGTGAATCTGCTTCCACTGTGGCTCTGAGACCAGCGTCCTACTTAGCTGACACAGTGCCTCACTGCCAGCTCTGACTTCATCCTGTCTCAGACCGAAAGAGACGAGGGGACAGAGAGGACAGGGACGGAGAAGCAGGACACACTGGCCTTTCTCCCCATCTCCCAAATCTTTACCACACTATACTTCACCTCCTCCTTTCACACCGTCTATCATTCTCATCTCTGTCTGTCTCCCCGGTGTCTTCCGTTGCTCCGTCAGCATACTAATGCAGCTTGACTGAAGATTGCCCCATAAAACTGTCCCCGTCTGAGTGACGCTGTGGGAGCAGCTAAGACATCAGAGTGGGTTTATTGTGCAGCAACTAAAAGCTATAGCTGGTTTTTAAAACAGAGAAAAGGGAAGCCTGCTCTTGCATTAAGAAAGTGTTTTGTTTTCCAATGAGATAATGCTTCAATTGTTTGGTTCACATAATGTTCATCTGCTCCAATCTTGGACCCGCAGTGTGACACCGAGTAGCATGACGCAGCCCTTCATTTGGATGGATTCTGTGTAATTTGAGTCACACAGTCTGGCCCAGAGTCAGACAAAGGTAGCTGGTATTTTCTAGCCCCATCCTCCCAGTTATCTCATTCACATCCTTGCTCTCTCTCACCATTCCCCTCCTTCTGTCGTTGTTCACGCCTCTACTCTCTAAGGTGAGGGATGATGTCATCATCCTGCAGACACACTTGAGAGGCAGACAAAAGGTCTGACACACATCCCAAACATTCGACTGCGAGGAAAGACTTGAAACCTTTGTGATAGATATAGGTACGGAAGAATGAATCGGTCCAGTTCCAGACTCCAGTTACAAAGCCTACACGTTGACACCGATGTGTTGGAGGTGTTTTGGCCGGCAGTCTGCTGTGTCATTTCTCTGTGAACCTCCCACCATGACGTCTGGTCGGATCGATAGTCACCACATGCTAAATATACCGCTGCCTGGCAGCTGACTTCACTGCCTGCGTGTGTGCGTGTTTCTCTTGCATCTATTGCAGTATCATTGGCAGTGAACTGACCTTGATTCACAATACTGGCAGCCCATCTGCGTTTACTCACCCAGCTAGGGTCAGACACACACACACACACACACACACACATGCATGCACGTACATTATTATTTAAAGCCTTCCCCCCATGCAGGGAGTCTGATGTAAACAGCAGGCGTTCCCTGACCTTTAGAACCTCTTCCTGGCACACAGGAACCTCCATCACTGGCTTCACAGAAAAACAGGTTTCGGAAAAAAAACCAGGAGGCGTCCTGATCAGATGCCTGAACCACCTCAGCTGAAACTCTTTCCCCTCCGATTAAATCACCACCTTAACGTGGTGGAGGGGTTTGTGTTCCCCAGAGATCCTGGGCGCTGTGTTGTCGGGGGCATTAGCTCCTGGTAGGGGTCTCCCAAGGCAAGGTGGTCTCAGGGGAGGGGCCAGACCAATAGCGATTCACAGACCTCAATGAACCGGACTTCACGGACTGGAGCAACCTCGCCCGGACAAGGGAGACCGGGGGCCCCCTCCTGGAGCCAGACCTGGGAGGGGAGCTCGCTGGCGAGCGTCCGGTTGCCAGGCCTTGGCCCATGGGGCCTGGCAGGGCACAGCCCGAAAAGGTATCATTGAGCCGCCACCCTGTGGGCCCAACCCACGTGGAACGTCATATGTTGAAAAGCTCTGCTAAAGTTAAAGGTCCCATATCGTGCTCATTTTCAGGTTCATACTTGTATTTTGTGTTTCTACTAGAACATGTTTACATGCTGTAATGTTCAAAAAACACTTTATTATCTTCATACTGTCTGTCTGAATATACCTGTACTCACCCTCTGTCTAAAAAACGCTCCGTTTTAGTGCGTTTCACTGGTATTGCAACGGAATTGCGTTGCTAGGCAACAGTGTGGGTCCATGTTTACTTCCTGTCAGCTGATGTTAGTTACATCCACAGCAACCAGGAATAAACTGGGACACATTTAGAATGTTTACGTTTAAAAGCACTTGAACCGGCTTTATAATATAATAGACATGAAAATCTCACTTTTTACAATATGGGACCTTTAAAGAATAAACATAAATATCATTCAAATTCAGTTTTCTCTGCAGACTAGTACTTGACATCTGTTGTATCTCAACTTTTCAGAATAGTTGATACAACTCAACTCTTCCAGCCAATGGAGACAGAACCAGTCGACAGGTCAATAACGGAGCATTTGCTTGAAGACTAGTGACCTGGTCCTTTAAGTCACTACTTTGTGGGAAGAGTGGGACTATCCATCTCTCTCTTCTCTATCTCCATCATCCCTGTTTCACCGCTGTTGTTTCCAGAAGTAAACAGCTGCCCTCCCTTCACATTCTGTTAAATTCAGGAATTATAAAGGAGAGACAAGAACAAGAGAGCTAGGGCAAGGCAATGGAGAGCAGGAGGGATGGAGGGAGTAAAAGGAGAAGGAGAGGGGGAGGAGAACAGATAGAGGACATAATTACATTTGATATTACCTCATACTCCCTTGGCACAGATCCTTCATTTTACTTCCATCCAATCTTTTCATCCCTCTATTGTTCACAACACCACCTCCTAAATGACTCTACCTCTACGGTTACCAGTTTCCACCTTAACATCACAAACTCAGACTTTGTGAGAGCTCTGTTATCCAAACACATGGATGCCTCACTTTATCCAAAAATGCATTGATTAAGGTAATTAATTTACAGCTGCAACGATTAGTCTGACCAAAACTACACAAGTTGTAGTAAAATGGACAAGTAACTGTTGCAACTGCACATCCAGCATCATCTGATGGAGGGAGAGACGTCACCAACCCATCATCCAATCACCGGTGATCAACAAAACCTAAAAGCTTGTAATTCACTGACTCATCAGTCCATTGAAGCTCATCTCGTGTTCAACGCTTCTTTAAAAAAAAAAAACGAAACAAACATCGAAAAAAAATTGAGCTTTGTGTTCAGGAATCATAAAGAAATCATCATGACCTCATACTTAATGAATAATTCGCCACGTCTGCTCTGCTCTTTATGTGCACATGCATCTTTCAGACATCCAGTCTGCTCCTAAGTGCTTCTGAGCATGTGGCTGTGTCACATCCATAACTAGGCTACCAGGAAGAGAGGAGAGAGGAGAGAGAGACCACAGATCCAGGGTTTGTCTGAGGCACACTACAGGAACTATATCTAGTACAACACACTACAAAACTACAGTTTCAACAATCTTATTAAACTTCTCCTCGACTCAGGATTCCAGTGTCTGTTTTTTGGTTAATTTCTTCCCCGGTATCGACAGAGGAAGCAGCAGGATCCATGAACACCCTCTGCATCCTGAACCCCGGTGAGCGAGGCAGGAGCTGATTGGGCGTCAGCACGTCAACACGAGGAGAGACAGGCGTCCCGCTGGCTGTGTGAAGTCCCACGGAGGAGTAACAGAGGGTCACTCGGTCCCGTTCTGTTTTTAGCCTCGACGGATGCACCGATACATTTTTCATCAGCGCTCCACTCGTCACACCCACAAATGCACCTCCCCCCCCGTTCCTCGCAATGCTGCTCTGATGGGAACCACACACTACCTTTCTGTGAATCGTGTGGCCATGAGCTCTAACTGTGGCCAAAGATAATTACATTACCATTACTTCAGAAACACAGCACTGACTCATATCACTAACGACCTCCATCCTCTGAATGCTCTAGGTCTCTAGTCTGATCCATCCATCCTCTGAATGCTCTAGGTCTCTAGTTTGATCCATCCATCCTCTGAATGCTCTAGGTCTCTAGTCTGATCCATCCATCCTCTGAATGCTCTAGGTCTCTAGTTTGTGTCTGTAAAGTTTCATGAGGCTGTGATTATCCTAGAGGTCACCACAGGTCATTTTATACAGGGAGGTCACTGAAATGTCTCCTCTGGGGACTAACATCGTCACACATGAATACAGGTGGACTCATTGGATCCACCAGTAGAACCTCCCTTAATCTCAACTGTGAAGGCACACATTTGCATATTCATACAGTTTCAACTTCAAAGCTTGTACATCTCAAATTCACCTAAATAAAATAAATAAAAGGCAATGCGGAGCTACAGGAATCTAAAAGGGTGGGAACAAAAATCCAAAGATGCTTAAATCCATCTGACACTACGTCATCATTTGTAGCTCCGGTCTGTAGGACACCTGAGCCGGCACCGAGCCCGATTACAACCAGCACCGAGTGGAGACGAGAGACTCGCTGTACAAATCAATGTGATGGACTCCTGTTGAGCTAATTAGTAGCAAGCTGTGGCTAGCGTCTGAGGCTTCCTCCCGCTGCCAAGCCAACGATTATTACATCAAACCGGCCGGTCCGTGGCACCCAATTAGCTAATGCACATGACAACTACTAAACGACATGAAGGCTGGGGTGACATCATACGACCTTCTTTACTGCCTTTTTTTTAGATGTCTTATAATTGTCCTGATGAATCTTGGAATGAGTCCGAAAACCTGGAAATGAGTCAGCATTTTAGCAAGTGTTTTAGTTAGATGCCTGAAGTAAGGTCTGTGGTTAACACAAGCTGAAGACATTTTAACGTTTTGTTCTGCGATATAAAATACGTCAGTAACTATCCCCACTCGTGAATTCTGAAGCTTTTACGTGTCTTAAAAAAGTCGGTTGCTAACAAGTAGCTAAATGAGGCTACAGAGGTTGTCTGGGACATTAAACGTCATCATGCCGAACACAGAAACTCATCTACTCAGTGGAGGAGACGTGAAGTCATGCGACTCTGGTGATTGCATTCACGCTTGAAAAATCCTAAAGACGGTGTTCATTTGTGGAGATTATCTTGCAGAACAAAGCGTGTCAGTATCATAGACGTGTGTTTGCCACAGAGCTTATTTTCTGCAATAATCCAAAACCCCGACGGAAACATCCCGTTGGCTTTTTGTCGAGGGAACCAGGGCGACGCTAACTCCCTGGTTGGCCGACAAAAATGACGTCATCCCTGCAGAATACACCCTGACGCTCCACCAACGGTAAGGAAATAGCTCGTACTTTAAGAACGCACTGTTAATGAAAACTTCAGTCTCAACTTCAATCTTACACACATTCGGTCTCTGCCAGTAATGTTACTTAACGTTACCGGTTCATGGGAATTGGTGCAGCCTATGCATTGCCAACATTTTCAAATCCTACATATAATAAAGTTGCACCAATCTAAACCTGTATTTAATCGATGCATCTCGTGCTCGGACTGCTGTGTTTTCCTTCAAGTTTTCAAGAGATTGTTGAGAGTGAAGACAACATGAAGGAAGCTTTTGAAAAGGCTCGTCTCCTTTTCAGTAACACACATCTAACAAAGTCATTTCTACAGCCGACCCTGAGTTAGCCGCTCTCTTTCACAGAGAATGACCGTAAACGGAGACTGCACAGAAAGAGTCTCATATACACTCATGAGACGGCAAAAACTCCACCATGGCACATTTCACAAAGTGAATGACAGGATAGAGACACAGACAGTAAATGATATTGGTGCTTGAGCTGCTTGCATGGCTATGAAAAAGTAATGTTTCTGTCCAGCGCACCCTTCAGCGTTGAAGTGAATCATTTATAGAAGAAACTATTTATATAACTTCAGATTTGCACTCTGTGGCCTTAGATCCAGACAGACTGTTCATGAAATACAAGGTTCTGCTGCACTTCATCTGAACCAGGAGCAATGTGGCTTTTATATGTTATAGATCCCAGCAAACATTGAGACGATGAATGACGATGTTTGAATGTCCAATCGAGATGTCCCATTATGGTTCAAAAATAATACCAAGATGAAAGTTGTGCCAATGTCCAGGACGTTACCTGGCCATCAGCTGGATATCCTTCCTGGATGTTCTAGCAACGTCGTACAACGGTTCGTAGGCCTCATTTTTCATTCGTTTTCCTACGAATGTCCAGCAACACGCGTCATTTTCTGCTCGTTGCTGACAGTCTTTTCAATTTCTAAATATTACTTGCAGCCCTGAACAAGCCAACCGCTCAGTCTGATGATTTCAGTCACTTTATTTGGAGTTAAGAATAGAATACAACAACAACAACAACAACAGTAGTTATCTAACTAACCTTCAGGTCACCTTAGGCCATACCTACAAACATAAAACCTGAGCTGTGATAAATCAGAATTCATTATGTAAATCACTGAACCAGAAGCCTCTCCATCTGAGCTGCCAGCGGCCAGCCATGCAGCACTGTGACTGCACTGGGAAGCTTCCAACAATCAGTGTGTTCAAGCTTCATTTCCCTGGCTGCCATTTACTCCTCCAGACCACTGCTGTCCATAACAAAGCGTCCACGGTGGACTTGACTGTGTTTAAATAACATACTGTGGACTATAGGGCTGACACGAATGCTTCGATACTGCGGAGCTTCGAAGCATTGACCATTGCCATGGTAATCGACCATGGAATAACCCCACAACGATATTCATTATTCATATTAAACATGAAATATTATTGGTCTCGGGCACTGAAACGGTGGACATGGTGACAGACAGACAGAAGAACATGTCAGCCTCGAATCTTCGAAGCTTTGAATACCTTCGAATATTCCTCACCAAAGCTTCGAAGCCTAAAAAATGGTATTCGGGACGCCCTACTGTTGACACATACTGTATGTATGAAGTGGTACTGCTGCCTGCTACACACACACAGACCTTCAGGATGTAACTGCAACCTCGGCCTGTATCATAGCCAACAGGCTGGTGTATTAGTGCTGCCGTGCATGCCTACATGCTGGGAAACGCTGTTGTCTGATGCGTATCGATCAGAAAAATGAGTTGATCACTAGTGAGGCTGACGCAGCCTATTAGCTGAGATTGATTATCAAACTCAGTGGAGATAATTCACCTCCTGAGGCCAGAGGTAAACAGAATATAGTGCAGAATTACATAAACAACGTCATCAGATATCGTGCCATAAGTGTGTGGTGCATGGAGGGTTGCTTGTAACAAGAATCAGGAGTTTCTCTACCTCTAAAGTACTCTAGCACGTATCATATGTGTCAAAATACTACAAACTGTCCAAACACAACAAGCAGCTGGTTGAAAAATGTCCTCATGGTCCCTTGAACCGTTTCTATTTATTTATTAACCTTTATTTAACCAGGAGTAAAGACTCATTGAGATTAAAAATCTCTCTTCAAAGAGTGTCCTGGCCAGCAGCACAGTTACACGGTTGCAGACATAAAACAAACATAAAACAAACATAACGAAGACGAAGAGCAAATTACAGAATCATAAGGTATCAAAAAACATTCATCAGCATTCAAAACATCTGCAGCCAGATGTGCTTGTTTCCAGATCTTTTAGAAGCACTTTACAGGCATTCAGTGAGACCAGCTCTCCAAGTTTCAGGTCATTTTGTAGCTGATTCCCAGAAGACAGAGCAGCAGACTGGAACGCCCCTTTTTCACGCCAGTGGTTCAGTCTACGAGTGGACGAGGCAGACCATCCTACCCGAGCACACAAAGAGCAGTGGTGCGTAAGGGCTTTAAAGTTCTTAATAAATCTCAGTGCTCCGTGGTAGACAGCATCCAGCCTGCGTAGGCTCTGAGAAGATGCGTGCATGTATATAACATCGCTATAGTCCAGCACAGACATAAAGGTGGCAGAGACAAGCCTCTTTTTGGCCTCGAAGGAAAAGCAAGACTTTGTTTCTAAAATAAAAACCCAATTTCAACTTGTTCACCAGCTGCTGAATGTGAAGCTTCAATCCCAATTGAAGCTTCACAGAGTCACCACAAAAGTGGTGACTCTGAAAACCTGTTACCACTTTTCAGAGCCCTGAAAAGTGGTGACAGGTGGGAGATTCAGTGGCTTAGATTTTGCATTTGAGAACAGCATGCATGCAATGTGCCTGTGTAAAAAACGTCTGGTGCTTAAGGCTGCACTAATCAATAGTTGTATGTGAACAATGGATCAAATGACCATGTGCAATGTGTAATGTCATTAGTGACGAACCCACAGAGAATCATCACCAGCTCTGAGCTTTTTAACCCCTTTCAGCTCATTGTTTTGGTGTTTTTGAACCAGTAAGTCCACTCTCATCATCCCTGTTCCCTGCAGGCGGTTTACAGACAGCTTGCTCTGATAAAGATACTGTTCACTATCTGCTCACTGAGAGACTAGCTGGTGAACATACAGCGGAGCATTTAGCAGCGTTAGAGAGAGAGAGATATTTCTCTCAGGTGGTCATCTAAATGAGAGTGAATATTGGACTGAGATTCATCAAACACAATTGAATGTGTTTGTGGGATGTATAGAAATAGAAAAAATTATATTTTCAAGGGGCACTTGAATATCATGAGCTATAAAAAATATATAATTATGTAATATAAAAGCATAATAATATATCACAGAACATATAATATGTACATCCAAACAAACAACATACTGTACATATATATGAGGCTAATGTAGAAGCTAGACATGAAACATGTAGTAGCATAAACCAGGGGTCAGCAACCTTTCATACTATTACTATCTGTCTGGAGCAACATGCGATCATCGTGATGAAGGTAACACCGTTTATAGTCTAAGTGTATAGTATATCAGTCTGATGCAGTGAGGGCCAAAGAGACAATGTACTACGGAGTATTAGGGCCACATTGAGGGAAACAACATCTGAGATTTACACAATAAGGTCAGAATATTACGAGAATAAATTCATAACTTTACGATAATAAAGTCAGAACTTAATGAGAAAAAAAGTCGTAATATTACGAGAATAAAGTCATAACTTTACGAGAAAAAAGAAGTCGTAGCATTGCGAGAATAAAGTTGTAACTTTATGAGAAACAAAGAAAATAAGTTAAATTACTACTTTATAATATTATGACTTTATTCTCTTAAACTTCTGAATTTAATCTCTTAATATTATGACTTTATTCTCTAAATCTCAGATTTATTTTTTCTTCAACCATAGACCTACAACAAAGATAAAGAAAAATGAAAATGTAAACAAAAGAACTTTATTAATGTCCATGTTTAAACATCCCCAGGGAGCCTCTGGAGAGGAGCTGAAGAGATGCAGGTTGCTGACCTCTGGTGTCTGACTGTAGTCATGTAATGGGCGGGGCTGTGTGTTGTTGTCTGTCCAGCAGGTGTGACTGCAGGTAGTCTGCATCAGGTGCATCAGGCCTGCAGAGCAGCACACAGAGCTGCAGGTATATCAGCAATAGGAAGTGATGCTAACACTTCACAAAAGGATGAACCTATTTGTGATGCGATATATCCTTAATGCAATAAACACCTCAAGTGCAACCACCTTTGTTTACATTTTATTTACTACATCTATACCCTATCTCCTATTTTACAATTACCTCTGTTTACATTACTATCTTTATATTTTATACTTCTAGTGTAACACTTCTGTTTATATTTATTTATTACATCTACTTTACCTGTTTTATTTGCTTTATAACTGTGTGTTCCTAATAGCAGACTTTTTTTATTATAGGAGCACAT